>JARYGA010039351.1:0-36123 GCA_030545235.1 Helianthus tuberosus
CCGCGATGATCCCTTGAAGTTCTGCCTGGGTAGTCGGCATGCGTGCTTCGTGTCGTGGAGGCATTTCTAGAGGACGTTTCATATTGGTTAGGTCATAGTAAGTATATAATCATACGTATACGTAGCAACATTCATTATTCACATAACACCTCGTGTCATAACCATAACAAATAATCAACAATGCATGAAATTTGAAGACTTGTGACTTAAATCTCATAAACAAAACCACCAATACAGTTTCACAATTGCATCATATGTCAAAATATACTAAGGGCTACATCACCCTTGTCTGAGTACAATAACAAATAAATCTAAAACCAAAAACGTGGTCTCAAAAGGTCTTCATAATCATGGCTCGAGCGCTGTCTTCTCACTAGGAGTAGCCTGTCCGTAGAAGATCTGGAATCCCTATTGCCCCGACTATCCCTAAGCTGATGGTGGAGGAGGAGGTGGAAGGCGAGAGAAAAGTAACCGGCGTAAATGCACCAAGTCCTCCTCAAGTTTATGGGCGAAACGCAACACGTAAGCAACCTGTTGATCGAGAGGAAGGAAGCGAATGTCTGAATCGTGGGATGATGAAAAAGGAGTGTGAAGTGCTGTAAACGGGGTCTGGCAGGGGCATGAAGGATGTGGAGCTCTCCCCAACCCCTAAACATGTCGCCTCAGGGCGTCCTGCTGTAACTGCAGTGACGTGAGTGCGTCCTGCTGTAACTGCAGTGACGTGAGTGCGTCCTCTACAGAGTATCCGACGTGAAACGGGTGATAAGGGTCGGATACTGGCATAACATGGGGTGATGACCATAGAAATGGCTCGCCCATTGGAGCTGAAACTGGATGAGTAGTGTGCGGGGTAGATGTAAACGGTAAAGTAGTATGGGGAAATTGAGACATGAAGGGTGCAGTAGATGACATAGGTGGAACAAAACCAGGATAAGGAACCTGTGGTATAAACTGGATATCTCCGGATATAAATGGTGTGTGGTCGGGGGGCTGTCTCGACGATCCCTTCCCAGATTGTGGCGGAGGAATGTCCTGTAGGAAGGTAATCTGAAGATCGGTACGCTGGATATCTGTGGTGTGCGGGTGGAATGAGGGAACATCAAGCGATGCAGAAATAGGTGCGGTAGGGGGAGTGACTGGGACCACATACGGAGGGTAGTCATCCTCCTCGATCCACCCATTGTGGGTGTCAGCGTATCTCGGGTCATAAAAAATAGGGTCAGGTATGGGTGCTACATCTGGGATCTCAGCAGCTGGTGGTGCAATGACAGGTGCATCAGTGACAGGTGGTGCAATGACTGGTGCCTCCTCAGGAATAGGGTCAAGAGCAAAAACGGGCTCTGGAATGACGGGAGCAGGCTGACGATCAGCAGGCATAACAGGATCCTGATCATCCGGGAGAACAGGAGCCTCGGGAGGCTGCTCCTCGGGAACCAACTCATCCTCCATATCTGTCTCCTCATCATAGTTAATACGAGGGAAGTTACCGAATCCCAACGGCGGGTAAGAGGAAGCTACTGACTCAGAGGAATCTGAGGCTGATGAATCGGAATGAACCTCCATGTCAGGAAGCTCAACCATGGGCACAACGGGGTCAACAACTGGGATATCAGCAAGCAGAACATCGTCCTCCATCGGGGCCCCACCATCCTGGTCTCCCTCCGGGGGACCCTCGATGAGTAGATCGATTTCACCATCGGGTAACGCGTCGAGAGGTTGTTCCTCAAAGGGAACTGCAGCAAATGGGAGAGGGGCAAGGATCGGAACAAGGGGTAGATCCTCTCCTGGCGGGCCATCAGCTAAGGGCATGTCGTCTCCGAAGTTCGGTAGGGCAAAAGGCTGAAAATCATCTTCATCGGTGCTCGTGTAGTCTGAAGTGTAAACTTCCGGGTCTGTGGCGAACTCGTCGTCTGAGGTAATGGCCATCAGGTCGCTCGTGTTGGATACTCCACTACCAGAAGATGCCATGGTGTCTGTAACACAACCACAACATATGCACATAAATCAGGTAAGCATGTAAACAAATAGCAATGTAATCATGTATGCATCCTAGTCTTCCCAGACTATCCCTCCCCATTTCTAGAACTGAACTCCCTAGTCTCTTAGACTACCCTGGTCTCTAAGACCAACCTCCCAGTCTCTAAGACTAATTCTTTCCCAATCTCTAAGATTGAACTCCCTCAGTCTCTAAGACCGAACTCCCTCAGTCTCTAAGACCGAAATATAAATTTTGAAAAGTGTATTTGTGCCTTTTTGTTTGTAAAAAAATGTTTGTGCCCTGGATCTGGACGTTTAGTGCAAGCAATGTAAAATGTTTGAAAACATTTTCGTGAGAGCCCTAGTGATCATAGTCTAGACTCAAGAATGAATCCTAGTTCGCTATGATCGAGGCTCTGATACCAAGCTGTCACACCCTGGCTTTTGCGGAAGCGTGGATTTAATTGGTGTGACTTCTTAATACCATAGCAACAATCACAACAATGCTATATGATAAAATACGGGATGTTCATCCATTAAAATAGTTTAGAAAATGCGAAACATATTGTTTTAAAACATCAATCCCGAAACATATTACAAACCATGACTTGTTTAAAATGAGTTCATAAGACTCAACGAAAATCTACCAACAAAACGAGGATTTAAGATATGCAACCCGTCCAGGAATGAGTTGCACTTCCCAAACCCCACAACCCTGGATGACATCCTTACTTAGTACGCAGCTAACATGCACCACTTGCCAGATCCTATTCATTTCCTGAAATACATGTAATTTGAAAAATCAACAAAAGTTGAGCGAGTTCATGTGTAAGTGAGTATATAAAAGCCTTTAAAATGTCTGTATAAGTAAAAGTCCCTGGTATGTAGCAATTAAGGAAAAACCTGATCACCATTGGGTTGCAAAGCCAATAGTATGTGTGAAATGATGCAGGAAGACTCAAACCTAGCAAATTTGTCTCCGGTATGAAGACATAGTCACCACTATGGGCCGCCCCGGCCTCATGGGTGTGGGCTCGCTACACCCAAATAGATCTATCACTCATGTCCCTTGGTCCTTCAATGAGGATTAATGGCCTTAAGTTTTGTGCCCACCACTCACATGATCGCGTAATAAAAACCCTCCTTAAGCTAACCATACCATATAATAATGTCTGTAAATGTCTGTAAATGTCTGTAACATGTATTTCACCCCCGAAGTATAAAACTAAAAATAGTTAAGAGAAAAGGGGGACATGAACTCACAGTAGTGCGTCTTGTACCGTATCTCAAACTCTGTCTGCTACACGACAACCTACACGTACTAATGTCTATTAGACGAACGGGCCGTGCCTTGGCTTAGAGTTTAGTATTTTGAGTTACGTTTCTTATATTGTTCCGCGTGATAATTATTTGTTCGTTCAATGTTCTAGTAAACTCTAGTCTTAGAAAACAATTATTTACTAAGTGTTAGAATTTTCGGAAAATTTTGCCATAGTCTCCTTTGTAAATAGGAGTATCCATGCTTAATAGCATATCATTTTCTTTTACAACTATCCCGTAGAGTGTTCTCAATAAACAAACCGACATTTAGACATACAAAGCATTACTTACTTTATTTCAGCTTCATTACTCACAACTGGACTGTTTTCGAGGATTTTTATAAAATAGGTAACCTTTTCCAAAAATTCTCAAATTTTTACAGAATGTCATATATAATCCACAATTTATTGTGTAAAAATATCGGGGCTCAGTTCATTACCAATATTATATAAAAATTTATTTACCCGACTGCAATCAGATTTGTTGCTTTCTGATCGCAGTTTACGGAAAAATTCACTATAAATTAATCGTAAATCCGATCGACGAAATTCCAGTTGGAGGATCACGGCAACAACAGTGACCATCTACAGTAAAAATCCCATGAGCTGATTCTACTCAGGTTTCAAGTTACGACTCCGTATACAACACACTTTTTCAGCAGAAAAATCGCAGCTAGAGCTGCTGTCTTAAAAAAGTTCTTTAAAAATAGTAAATGATCTCGAAAAATTACGAATCCAGTGCCATTTGTTCGGTTGTTCAAAAATACATAATTTAGACTCCAGAAATTCAGTTTTTCGATTTAAAATGACCCAGTTACAGCCTGTTGAAGTTGGCTGGAAATTTCAATCAGCATGTTTATTTCTAGTTTAATGTTTCTAAAATCACATTTACCAAGTGTCCTAACCATGATTTGTTAATAACTTAATGATCAAACATTATGCATGTATTATCCAAACTCAAACCAACCCGGTAACGTCTTCATGCAACCCTTTTTATGTATGGTTTTATGTAAGGTTCCATGTTCATATTCTTAGTGTTTTAGCTTTTGTGTGCCATGAACATTATACATATCATAAAAAAGAACAAGATGGAACAAGGGTGTGAAGGGACTTACTACTAGCACAAGGCTAGGGTAGAAATCTAGAACAAAGATGAAGAGGAAGGATGGTGATAAAGACTTGAACAAGGCCTTCTTGAGAGCTCTTCAACTTGTGACTTTTATGAATCAATCTTGGAGCTTGGAATGGGACTTGTTAGTGATGAAGATGAGAGTGTGCAAGTGATGAGTGATCCTAATTGACCAATGCATGTGGAGATGCTCTTACACATCTTGGAATCCATGAGCCACCCTAAAGTCATGATCATCTAGCTCTTGGCCAACCACAATCAAGATTACAAAAAAAAAATCTCAACAAAATATATGGTAATGATTTTGCTGAAAATTCGGTTGGGGGGGGGGGGGGTAATTTGTAAAAGTTGTGACTAAATGGTAACTAAGAAATTAAATTGTAAGTATGGACTTGTATGTGTAGAAAAATGATTTTTAATGGGTGTTATGGCAAACGGGTACCATGACTAGCCAAAAATAGTAAAACAATGTTATTGACAAAAATTTAGGGTCCCGGGTAATGTCCGGTTATTCGGTTACGTATCGTTCCGTTAAAGTGTTAAATCGTACCGTAAAGTGTCTTTTATGCATCTTTTTGTAACGAAATCATTCCTGGCACTTAGGAAAGTATACAGGACCACTCTGCCATCTTTGTGTATTCTACTGGTATAATAAAATGCTAAATTTTATAAAGGAATGCAGAATTCTGTATTTAAGGTGTGTTTTAGGCACTTCCCGGCACTATATCTATCACCTAATGACGCAGTCTTATGGTCCTCGCTTCCCTACACTCCAAACCAGTGTAGTACCCTATCCCTGGCTCATACTGGCCATAATAACATTGTCTGTCTATGTGCTGGCATTGTCAACATTATTTCTGAATCAACCGTTCAGTGTGTTAACTGTGCTGAGTGCATCAAGTATGTCACTAATGTTGGTGTGTAATGAATGGAGTGACTGTATAAAATATGATGCATGTATATATGATATAGAATTATAGAGCAGTTTTAATTGTCAGTTGTAATCAAGCACAATCATTAAGCACGTAATTAAGATTAATTAATTTGTACAGTACTTGAAATTTTGAGGGTTGTCACAGTGATGGTCAAAATCCTTTTGAATTTCGGGAATCATAGTTCCCAGCATGAGGCAAGAGGCTTTCATGGAGTCCTCGATATACTTAACCCAATCGTTATAGGCATCCTCATCTTCTATGTTAGCTTCATCAGGAATAGGATCGTACAACACATAGGATATCTTCTCTTGCTTGAGAACGATTCTCAAGTTTCGATACCAATCCATGAAGTTGTTATGGTTGAGACGATCCATTTCAAGGATTGTTCTTAGTGATAGGTTATGGACGGTTTGGGTAATTGTTTTTTTCATTTCTAGCGGCCATCTACAAGATATAACAAAGTTTAATTTTAGTATTTTTGATATTATTAAATTTTAATCATTAATACCCTTTATGTCTCATAGACAATTAATAATTAAAATCTAGAATCCAACGTTACATTTAAATATTGGTTAGGTGACCTTTATCCCATTATTTAAATTAACAAGATAGTCAACGTTTGACAATTGCAACCCTTTGCAACTTCTAGCCATATGGGATCGGTTAAACATCTTTATGTTTAGTTGGCATGTTTAATCCCATCAACACCTTCGTACGCCATGCTTCGGTGACCCTAATCACATGGTTTCCAAATCAAGTCGTCCTACTTACACACACATGTGAGTTTACACATACAAGTGGTTGATGACCTTTATCCCACAAATATGGTAACCCCACCTCAAACACAAAAGTTCCTTCAAATGTGGTTAGGTGACCTTTATCCCAAAAAGAGTTCCCAAGTGATTCGAGTGTTTTATAAAAGGATGGTGTTTGACTTGTTTTGTAAAAGGGGTTTTAAGTTTTCAAAATTCTAGTTTGGAAAACTTTATGTACCATACATATGCATGCATTCAAATCCATGGTACCTTAGTGAAAACAAATTTTCAAGGTCCTTTTAATAAAACCCATTTTATTATAAAATCATTAACCTTTAATAAAACCTTTTATTAACCACTTTAATGATTTTTAAAGAACCAATTTTAAGCTTGTTATGGATTATTAGTTGTTAAGCAAGCATATCCAAATATCATCCAAACAACCATAAATAAACAACCATACAAGCACAACACTTATTATCACAAAAGGTGCATAACCATAGACAAATATTTTGACAACACTTGTTAGCCGAAACAAGTGTGCCAAAAGGTCCTTCCTAAGGGGTGAATATTGACACCAAGAATGTGTCGGTGAACTCCCACTTGAATCCTCATCCAAATGCTTCAAGTCTTCCTTTTGTGTTGTGATTTCTCCACTTTCTTTGGGCTTCCAAATGGTCTTTAACTTCAAATACAAACTCCTTTGGGCTTCCAAAATGTGTTTTGGTTATTGGGATAAAATCCCATTAAGATCTATGAGGTCCTTTAGGCCCAAAATTGGCCCAAACCAAAAACCCATTTTTGTGTGCATCTTCTTTTACAACAAAGTATCCTAATACATTTTTCTAGTAAAAGAAATGCAACTAATCTATTTACTTACATACCAAATGAAAATAAATAAATTATACAACCTTCAAATGGAAGAACAAAGATATTTAATTATTACAACCCATTGAATAATCAAATACAAATCACAACACAACCATTCAACATATCCAAACTCAAGGTCATGGCTAGGTTATGAATACCAAAATATACATCCACATATGTATATGATTCAAGAGCAAAATGGTTCCCTTTTTATAACCCATATTTTCGGCCAAGAATGAAAAACCGAAAAATGTGGGTTTTTGTCCAAACAAACAAATCATCCAAATGACATAATTTTTCAAGATTCCTTTATGCATGTAAGAGAAATATCTTGAAAAACAAAAGGAGAACCAAGGTAAAATTTTCAGCCATAGGGTTTTAACCAAATACAAAAACCCAAAATTTTAAATCCTTTTGAAGCATGCATTCATATAAGCGGCTCTTGATGCCATTGTTGGGTTTTTCACATGTTTATCAAAGTCATTTTATCCATATAAAATGAAAAACGCCGCGAAATAATTATTTAAAACATGTTACATACTAAATATAAAACCCCTTTTATATGCAAAAACCCAATAACCCGGATCCATATATGAACATGCATGCTATCAAAACACAACCATAGGGTGTTATAAGAAACAACCTTTCAAGGAGTAAGGATATTGAAGAAGAAGATGATGATTCTTGAATGGTAGCCTCCAAGCAAGAAGACCTTAAGCAAGTATACCCCAAGCCTCCAACAAACACCTTAATGTTGCTAGGATTTTCATTTGTAAAACTCTCTTGGATCCTCCTCTATGGCCGAAAATTATAGAGAGAAAAAGAGGATTTTTGCACTTGAAACTTGTAAGAGAAAGTGTGTGTGTGAAAGAATAATCATACAAGTGTGATTGGAGATTTGTTGCATGTAAAGGAAGTGGGAAAACCCACCTTGGAAGCCACAATGGGGCCGGCCATAGGGCCTTATTCCCATCCAATGAGAATTCATAATTTTTTCCTTTAAATTTTAAGTCTTGTTTTTATTTATAACTTTTATAAAATGTAACATAACATGTTACAAGACTTATGCAACATTTCACAACCATTTATAATGTTATCTAACCCATTAAATAACAAAATAAAATAATCTCTTAAAATAAATTATCCGTATAATTTATTAGTTTCTCAAGTGCAATTATTTAGAAAACCAATTTCTAAATATTCTAAGTGTTAATATTTATTTGTTTGATCATATCATAAATAAATATTATAGGTGTTTGTCTAGCTTGTTATTGGGTATGACCCGACTTGGATCATAACGTACTAGCCACATCAATTTAATATGTGTCTTGGGCATACCGATTCCAACAATCTCCCACTTGCACAAGATACATAGAAGATTGATGCAAGTAGCAAATACCGCCTAACAACGGTTTACTACCCCTAATACGTATGACGAAGTGCCATTCAATAATATCATCCCCTTCAAGTCCCCTACTTGAACATGATTTAGGTGAATCGATTATTTATCCTTTAGTTACAGATCTCATGTTAAATCCAGAGACATAGATTGATCATTCTCTGTTGATTTAACTTTAGTTACAGGTGTCGCAGGTAGGGTTTGTGAAGGTTAGGGTTTGGAAGTTGTGAGGAGAGTAAATAAAAATAGTGCAACTTACATAAACTTAATGTTTCCATGTTGGGGTCGGTTTGGGTTAGCTTATGGACCGAACAAACACCCAACACTAAAGTGTGGGCTGAACATACAATGGCCCTAGATGGAATAAAAGATATATTTGAGTGTGGGTCAAGAACATCAAGGATGTAGGTGGCGGTGATTTGGTTTATCTTGATTAGTATTATACAAATTTTTTTACATAATGGTTTATCTTGATTAGTATTATACATGTTTTTTTACATAATATAACCAACTAATATAAATGAATAATAATATTATTGTGTATGAGAATTCGAAGGTGTAATATCAGATTGTCCAAATATAAGGAAGCAAACACACATGCTTGTTAATTAATTTAGCTAGCATGCACCTAGCTCAATTCTCTTTCTTAAAATTTTCTAACATTCGAGAGCTTAACAAGCAAGCATGCATACACTCGTAAGTTCCAAGTTACGCGAGTGGGTTGAATCGACACGCGAGATATATGATTTGGCTCAAACGATTCGGGTCGGTTCAACACGACATGGATTTGGTTCGAATACTCGTTTGTATAACATAGGCTTGATAAGTATATAAATAATTCGTCAAACAAAATTGTAGTATATAATTTGATTTATAAAAGTGAAAATGAGCGGTTTTTACATCGAGATTGTGGGTTGTCACATCATCCTCATGTTGAAAGAAATTTCGTCCCGAAATTTACAATCAGTCGCTGAAGAAGCTAGTGTGGTTGAGCGTTTTCATGGGGTGTCACATCATCTCCAAGTTTATTTGGAATTTCGTCCCGAAATTCAGTAGTAGCTCCAGCACTGGATGCATCAATTTTGTACAACTGAGGATACTTGCGCATCATTTGATCTTCCCATTCCCAAGTGAACTCTGGCCCACGTTTTGAGTTTCAACAAACCCGAACAATAGGAATTTTACTGCGTTTAAGTGTTTTGACATCCCGATCCATGATTTCAACTGGTTCTTCAATGAAACGGATTTGGTCATCGATCTTGAGTTCTTTGAATGGGACCACAAGTGTCTCATCAGATAGAAAGTTTTTCAGATTCGATACATGAAAGACATTGTTCATACCACTGAGTTCTTTAGGTAAGTCCAGTCTATAAGCCACTATGCCAATTCTTTCTGTGGCCTCAAATGGTCTGACATAAAGGAAATTTAGTTTGCCTCGTTTCCCGAAATGAACAACTCCCTTCCAAGGTGAGACTTTTAATAAAACCATGTCACCAACTTGGAATTCCAACGGTTTCTACGTTTATCAGCGTAGCTCTTCTGACGGTCATGAGCTGCCGTCATTCGGTTTCTGATTTGAACCATCTCTCCGATGTTTCAAGCACAAGTTCAAGGCCAGTAATTTGACTATCTCCACCTTCAGCCCAACAGAGAGGTAATCAAGATTTTCGTTCGTACAAAGCTTCGGACGATGCAGCTTGTATGCTCGAGTGGTAACTATTGTTATAGGAAAATTCTACCAGGGGTAGGTGTCTTTCCCAACCTTTACCGAAATCAATAACACACACTCGCAACATGTCTTCAAGAGTCTGGATGGTGCGTTTGCTTTGACCAACGGTTTGTGGGTGATAAGCCGTGCTAATGTCTAAACGCGAGCTGAACGATTTGTGCATGGATTGCCACAGATAGGACTTAAGGCGAGGGTCCCGACTAGAGATGATAAAGGTGGGCACTCCGTGCCGCAAGACTACTTCCTTCGAATATAAATTAGCAAGCGTATCATATTTTCCGGTTTCCTTGATCGCAAGGAAGTGGGCAGAGTTAGTTAGGCGGTCCACGATCACCCAAATGGTGTCGTTTCCGCTTTGAGTTCTGGGTAGTCCGCTAACGAAATCCATGGAAATATTCTCTCATTTCCATGTTGGTATTTTTGGTTGCTGAAGTAACCCAGACGGCTTTTGATACTCGGTCTTGACCCTAGCGCAGGTTAAGCATGTCACACCCTGACCCGCAGCGAATGGTACGCGGCATGATGATTGCCCATAGCTCTTGACAACTATTCATTGTTACGATATTTAAAGTATGTTCATTTAAATTGTCACATAACATATAATAGTCAAAATTGTTCATACATTGTTCTAAAACAAAAATATCATAAGATTTCAATTTAATTTCCTAAGGCCCATGCTACGTGTCCTAATCACTTGTTTATCGACTTTGAAAACCTGCACCGCATTAGAAAAATATATTTTTGGGTCAACAAATAAGTTGGTGAGCAATTTCCTCATTTTATAGAAAACAGTTTTATATTTATTTAAAAAAATATTTTTAATATGCACCTCAAGGTTAGTATGAAAATGGTCTCATATCAAAAACATAGTCAGCATATCCATAAATCCAAATATACCAAACCAGAATACACAATCAACCAACCACACAAAACAACTAAATATAAGACTCATGACAATAGCGTGCAATAGTCTCAAGCTGTGACAACCGTCAAAAATACAGGTATCCGTACAATTAATTAATGTTAATTAGTGCTTAATGACTGTGCTGAATTACAACTGATAACTTAAACAGCTTTCTGATTACTGCATCATGATTACATGTGCATCACATATTACATAATGTCACCTCATTATCACATGCAAACTTTATTGACATATATGATGCACAAAGCACAGTTAGCACAGTTAACGGATAAAACAGGAATATGCTGACGGGGTTCAGTACATAGACAGACAGTGTTTTGAGACCCAGTATGAGCCAGAAACCAAGTACTACACTAGTATAGTGTGTAGCGAAGTAAGGACCACAAAACTGCTTTTCTAAGTGATAGTTTAGGTGCCGGGAAGTGCCTAAAACTCACCTAAAGTGTAGAATTCTGCATTTTTCAGCAAAAATCAGCTTTTTGACAAGCTAGTTACATGCAAAAATATGACAAAATGGTCCTGAATGCTTTCCTAAGTGTCGGGAATTAAAGGTGTCACAAAAGGGTACTTAAAGAACACTAAAAGGAATAGTTTGATACTTTAACGAACCGGTATCTAACCAAACAACCGGACACTACCCGAAACACCAAAATTATACTAGAAGCACTGTTTTATTATTTCCGAGCTAGTTATGATCCCCGAACACCTTAACACCCACTAAATTATCTAGTAACTAACACTTGTAACTATATACTTGGATTTGGATTATAAACTAACTAATTGGCTCAAAGTTACACTTAGACCCCCCCCCCCATATGCTAGTAATCGGCCCACATGTCTAATTGGTGGGATTTTATTTGAATTGTTAAATAGATTCTGTCTTGTACTTGAGGAGACACAAAACCCAAAGGTTAACATAAGAGTATGGATTATAAGTAGGACTCCAGGAAATAACTTCACCTCACCACCTCCACACTTCCTTCTCCTCTTCTACTTCTTGCTCTCGGCCGACCCCAAGCACACCCACTTCCACCTTCATTCAACCTTTCACATATATTCCAAGCATTCACAAGGGTGTAAGGAGCCATACAAAGAAGCTTGGTGGTCTTGGATCTTCAAGGACCTTCATCATTTGCTATTATCATTCATCTTTGTCACCTTCATCTTCAAGAGTTCATCCTTAGCCATAGAGCTAGTTGTAAAGCCCTTGTAACGCTTTGTTACTTCTAAATTAGTTCGTTAAAAGATGTAGTATGTTGTTAATCACAAGAACACTAAAGAAACATAATCAAGAAGCATGAACATAAGCTTGATATATGATGAAATTATGATGAAACTATGTTGGTTAGTGTATGAATGATACTTGATTGTTATTTTCTTGAGATTATGATGTTGATCATCATAAGGAGCTTGCTAGATTGTGATTAAACACATGATCTAGCAAGTGAGAGGATGATTATGTGATGAAACAAGATGATCATCCTCATGTGTAAGCATGAACTTGAAAAATAAAATGATTTCTTGAAAAATAATAATCAAGTGAGTTGATAATCTTATAGATCTAAGAATAATGAATGGTTTTCTGAAAGAACCAAGTTCAAAATGTGATTTTTAGAAGATCTTGGTTCTTACGTAAACTTACACTATTTTTGGTGATAAAACAAGTGTAGAAACACTAGAGAAACAAGAAGATTTCATAAAGAAGCATTTTTGTAAAATATGTTAACAAGTTGTAAACACCCAAATCTTTCAAGAATGAAGTTTATAAAGAAGTAAATACACTTTGGAAGGTAACTAAACTTAGTAACACACTATTAAGTTACTACAAGTTTTTATGAAAGTTCAAGTTCATGATTATTATGTAGATAGCTTTGTTTTTAGCACTTGGTAAATGTAGGTTGATTGTTGATTGTTTATGATGATTTTTGAAAAGAAAATGATATGCTTTAATAGCATGGACACCTCCATTTTTAGGGGAAACTATGGCAAAATTTTTCTAAAAATACAAACACTTAGAAAAATATTTTCTAAACAAGTATTTACAAGTGTATTTAACTATGGTTTTCAATATAAACTTTGCCATAGAATTTGTTACAAAAAAATACAAGTATTGGAGGTTGGTTTTTATAAATAAAAATGGATAAATATGTATTTAGAATATATATTTACATTAAAGACACATTGTGTGTGATTATTTGTATACTTTGTATAGTAGTTATATTATTTTAGGGTTAAAATAATATAACTTAACAAAATACCAAGAATTTACAATCCAAAATAATACCAAAAATCAGAAGGGATAAATATATAAGTTACACACATAATATTGTGAAACCGAATGATAGAACATAACTTATATAATACTCCGGAAAATACCGTTACAAATATATTTTTGGTAAATATTATTTTGGATACGAAACGAAATGAAAGTATGATTTTTATTACAAAGTATATCATATTTTCAATAAGGAGAAAATATACTACTTTTGGGAAAAATATATATATTTTCTTGGAATACATTAGTTATGGATAAAAATAAGTTACAATATATTTTCTAAAGTGGGACTTAAAAATATATTAATTTGGAACTACAAATACAATAATACGAAAATACATGTATGAAATACCCTCATCCTTGGGAATGAAATACTTGAGAAGTATTGTTACAAAAAATATTGTTTAACAATCATTCCAAAACTTAAATATAATTTAAGTTGAAAATATTTATTATTTTAACAAGAAAATTTGAACTTGGGATAATATTAAAAGAAACGTAACTCAAAAATGTAAATACAAAGCATAGGCAAGGCACGGTCCCGTTCGTCTAATAGACATTAGTACATTGTAGGGAGTCGTGTTTGCTGAAGAGATTTTGGGTTACGATTCTGAAGACGCAATACTGTGAGTTCATCTCCCCCTTTTCTTTAAACTGTTTGTTTATTTAGTTCGGGGGTGAAATACATGTTACAAAAGGATTACATAAAAATACAATTGGTATGGTGAGCCTAGGAAAGAACCATAGATCATGTGAATGGGTAGGCGAATACTTGGGACCATTAATCCTCGTATAAGGACCGAGGGGCATGAGTGATAGATCTATTGGGTGTCAGCGAGCCCACACCCATGAGGACCAGGGGGGCCCATAGGGTGACTATGTCTTCCAGCCGGAAAGCCCGGTACAACTTTGCTAGGTTTGAGTCTTCCTACACCGTCACACATATCAGTGGCCTTGCAAACCATCTGGTGATCTTTTCCTTGTTTGCTATCATACCGGGACTTTCATACTTACACTGTTCACAAAGGTTTATACATACATATACAAAACACATGAACTCGCTCAACTTTTGTTGATGTTTTTAAACTACATGTATTTCAGGGAACTAAGTGGATCTGGCAGGTGTATGCATGTGTTTCAAGTTGCGTTATAAATAAAAGATGTCATCCGAGGTCGTAGGTTTTAGGAGATGTATCTTACTCCTGGACGAGATACATGGTTCTAAGCTCGGGTTGGTTTAAGTTATGTTGTCGAGTCTTCGTGAACTCATTAAAACATGTTATGGTTTGTAACTTAAATTTGTTGTCGATGTCTCAAACAAGTGTGTTGTGGTATTTTCAAACTTAATTTTTATGGATGAATATCTTTTGGTTTTATCATATAGCATTGTTATGATTGAATGCTATGGTATTAAGAAGTCACACCAATAACCACGCTTCCGCAAAAGTCAGGGTGTGACAACTTGGTATCAGAGCTTCGACCGTAGCGAACTAGGATTCTTTCTCGAGTCTAGACTACGATCATTAGGGCTCTCACGAAAATGTTTTCACAAACATGTTTACATTGCATACACAAAAGGTCCAGATCCTGGAAACAAACATTTTTACAAATAGAAGACACAAAGTACATTTCAAAGAATTCGTTTATAATTCAGTCTGAGAGACTGGGGAGTTAGTCTGAGAGACTAGCTGGGTAGTCAGTCTGAGAGACTGGGGAGTTAGTCTGAGAGACTAGCTAGGTAGTCAGTCTGAGAGACTGGGGAGTTAGACTGAGAGACTAGCTGGGTAGTTCAGTTTGAGAAACTGGGAGGTTTAGTCTGAGAGACTAAGTAGTTCAGTCTGAGAGGCTGGGTGGGATAGTCTTGGGAAGACTAGGATGCATACATGCTTACATTGTTGCTACTTACATGCTTGTTTGATGATTGTTGATATATGGGCATATGTTGTGATTGCTTTATTACAGACACCATGTCCTCCTCTGATAGTGGAGTATCTAACATCGTGGGCCCCATGGCCATAGTTTCTGATGATGAGATCATCCCTGAGGATGAGGTTTTTACATCTGACACTACGAGTAGCGATGATGATGATTTCCAGCCGTTTGCTTTACCAGACTTTGGCGATGATATACCACTAGCTGATGGTCTTCCTTGCGAGGATCTACTTCTTGTTCAGATCCCTGCTCCTTTACCTCTTGCTGCATTTCCTTTCGAGGATCTGCCTCTTGATGCCATATCTGACGACGACATCGATCTTTTTATTGAGGGTCCCCCTGAGGGTGCCCAGGATGATGGAGCTCCAGTCGATGATGTCGTTGTCGTTCCACTTGTCGAGATTCCAGTCGACGATGTCATTGCTATCCCGCTTATTGAGATTCCTGTCATTGAGATTTCATCCGACCATTCTGGTCCTGATTCATTTGAGTATGTGTCCTCTACTACTCTACACGCACTGGGATTACAATGTTATCCCACCGATTCTGATTCCGACACAGCTATGTCTGTCGCACCTCTTCCTCCACAGGACTTTGAGTTTGATGATGAGTTTGATCCTGACATCGATCCTAAGCACGAGGTTGACTTCATCCCTGACGATCAGCTTTTTGACATACCCGCTGATCTCTAGCCGATACCCGCTGATCTTGAGTTAGCTCCAGCCGACCCTGAGCCTTTGATTGCACCCGAGCCTATACCTGCTTACGATACCCTGCCTGAGCATGCACCTGTTGACCTACCAGTTGTTGTACCACCTTTGCCTGACCCTCTACCTGCACCCGCAGACCATGCTCCTTTTGCTGACCATATAGATCCCAGTTATGCATTCACCCACAATGGGTGGATAGAGGACAATGATGACTTGCCTCCTTTTGTTAGGCCTGTTACTCCCCCACCTTCACCTACTCATGCACCTGTTGATATCGCCCCGTTTCACCCACATGTGTCTGACATACACCGCACCGATCTACCGGTCACGTTCCTACAGGATATCCCTCCACCACGTCCAGGGGAAGGACCGTCTAGCCAGCCATCTGGTCATGTCCCACCTGTGTCAGCTGCTTTTCCTTTCGTGCCACCGTTTTCACATACTGCACCTTTTGCTTCTTTACCATCGGGCGAGCCACTGATTTGGTTTCCGCCCAACACGATGCCTGTTTCTGATCCATATCATCCCTTCCATTACACTGGATACACGAGGGATGATCTGCTTTTGTCCTTACAGCTCCAGCAGGAGATGTTGTGTCGCAGAGTCATGGATCTTGAGAGGATTCCGCGTCCTCCGCCTTGTACTTGTCAGTCACCATTCGCGACTCCGCCCGCTCCTCTTTTACCATACCCAGATTTTGATGTTCGTTTCCTTACTATGGAGCAGCAGATCAGCTATCTGTTGCGTCATGTTCATGCCCTTGAGGAAGAGCTAGCGCATCTGCGCAGTTTGCTTTTCGTTCCTCCACCTCCTCCTCCTCCACCATCAGCATAGCATTTTTTGGTTTTATGCAGGTAGCATACTTTTGGTGAGAATGTAACTATTGAGCCAGCTTGCACAGCCCTTTGAGGACCACATTTTGATGTCATGATTGTTGTAGTTTGATGGATATTTTGGGCAAGGGTGATGTGACCCTTTGGTCTCTTTTGGTGTAATATGATACATTGTAGAACATGTAAAACTGTAATTGTGGTCATTGATATATGAAAGCTCAATCACAATATTCTCATTACATACGTTGTTGACTTACTTGTTTGTGTTATGATTGGGATGTTGTGTGTTTACTTGCGTTGATAAATGTTATTACATACACGTACTACATACTTATATGCATAAGACCTGACCTATACAATCTTCTTTAGAAGATGCCTCCACGAAGAGATAACACACTGCCCACAACTGAGGCCGAATTACAAGAACGGATTTCATGAGCGATAGCACAACACGAGGCCTTACGCTCTGAGCATAGCGGAGGTACCTCTGGAAGCAACCCACCTCTTGGTAATGTTTAAGCCTCTAAGGACACATTACGTTACATTTGGATATTCCATGTGCGATCGCTAATGCTTACTGTGAATGATGTTACTTATACAGGCTGTACCTATAAGCAATTTCTAGACTGTAAGCCTCTGAATTTCGATGGCACCGGGGGTGCTGTAGCTTTTTTCAGATGGACGGAGAAGACTGATTCTATGATAAGAATGAGCAAGTGTGCTCCACAACACCAAGTCACCTATATCTCCAGATTGTTCTTAGACGGAGCGCTTTCCTGGTGGAATCTCCAAGTTCAAACCTTGGGAGAAGAGGCTGCTTATGCCATGACATGGGACGAAATGAAGGAACTCATGCGAAAGAAATACTGCTCCAGGGCTGAAATCCAAAAGTTGGAAACTGAGTTCTGGAACCTCAAGATGGATGGTCCAAAAATTGCTGAATATGTGCAGAGATTTCACAACTTGTCTCGCGTCGTGCCATACATGGTTGATCCGGAATTCAAGAGCATCAAGCGTTTTATTTGGGGGTTGGCACCTCAGATTATGAGTATGGTGACAACGTCAAAGCCTGCAATAATAACTGAGGCTATTGATCTGAGTGTATCACTGACTGAAG
This sequence comes from Helianthus tuberosus, assembly GCA_030545235.1. Lineage (NCBI taxonomy): Eukaryota > Viridiplantae > Streptophyta > Magnoliopsida > Asterales > Asteraceae > Helianthus > Helianthus tuberosus. The sequence continues at coordinate 17,906 of JARYGA010039351.1, forward strand.
AAACTATCAGGTTAAACAAGTTTTCGATTTTTGACCAGAAAAAGAAGGAGACACACGTTGAGTCATCCGGTGAGAACAAAAGGAAGTTCTCAAATTTCAAGAAAGGTACCAGCAGTGCTAGCAAGAAGGAAGAGGCAAACGAACCGGCCAAGGTCAAAACTGGTGCTGAAAACAAAGGAAAATGGTACATGGGCACCTTGCCCAAATGCGATGCGTGTCAGTTGCATCACAATGGACGGTGCCAAGCTGGTAGATGTGAGTCTTGTGGAAAGGTTGGCCATTCAAAGGAGACTTGTTGGGTTGGTACTGGTCGTGGTGGTCAGAGAGGTTATGGAAATGGGTATGGAAACCGCCCTCAAGGAGGAAATGGCGGTAATGGAAATCGTGATAATGTTGGGAATCAAGCTGGTAGTGGAAACCGGGGAGCAAACAACAATCGTGGTGGTAATGGGAATGGAAATGGTCGAGGACCAGCTTGTTTTAATTGTGGAGATGTGGGGCATTTCAAGAGAGAGTGCCCAAAGCTCAATCAAGCTCAAGGAAGGGTTTTCAACATCAGAGCGAGAGAAGCTCGCCAAGATCCAAACGTAGTTACTGGTATGTTCCCTATCAACCAACGCTTTGCATCTGTATTGTTTGATACTGGTGCCGATTATAGTTTTGTATCGCTAGAATTTAAGAATATACTTGGGTTGGTAGCTAGTAAGCTAGATATTCCATATTCGATAGAACTAGCTAATGGAAAGCTAGTAGAAGCAAATGAAGTCATCAGGGGTTGCGTGATAGAACTGGGAGAGCACGAGTATATGCTTGATCTGCTGCCAGTCGAGTTGGGAAGCTTCGACGTGGTAGTAGGGATGGATTGGTTGTCGAGCAACCGAGCAGAGATTGTATGTCACGAGAAGATCATTCGCATTCCGATGGCGAATGGAGACACAATTGTGGTACATGGAGAGAAGCGCGATACGCCTCTAAGGATCATTAGTTGCTTGAAAGCCCGCATATGTTTGCAGAAAGGATGTGTCGCCTTCCTGGCACACATTGTGGACAAGGAAGCCACTGAGCCAAAGCTAGAAGACATTCCAGTCGTGAAGGAATATCCTGAAGTCTTCCCCGAAGACTTGCCAGGATTGCCGCCGCAAAGACAAGACGAGTTTTACATTGACTTAGTTCCAGGTGCTGCGCCTGTAGCTAAGGCACCTTATCGACTTGCGCCTTCAGAAATGCAAGAGCTGTGAACGCAACTTCAAGAACTTTTAGACAAGGGATTTATCAGACCAAGTTTCTCGCCTTGGGGAGCTCCAGTTTTGTTTGTTAAGAAGAAAGATGGTAGTTTCCACATGTGTATCGACTACCAGGAGCTAAACAAGTTAACCATTAAGAATCGGTATCCTTTGCCAATGATTGATGACCTGTTCGATCAACTGCAAGGTTCAAATTTTTACTCCAAGATCAATCTTCGATCAGGTTATCACCAGTTGAGAATTCAAGAGCAGAGTATTCCAAGGACGGCCTTTAGGACTCGCTATGGACACTACGAGTTCCTGGTTATGCCGTTTGGGTTGACGAACGCGCCAGCAGTATTCATGGATTTGATGAATAGAATTTGTAAGCTGTACCTCGATAAGTTTGTGATCTTGTTTATCGACGATATTTTAATCTACTCGAAGACAAAGGAAGAACATGAGCAACATCTAAGAGCTATCTTAGAGCTGCTCAAGGAAGAGAAATTATACGTTAAGTTCTCAAAGTGCGAGTTCTGGTTGTGTGAGGTTCAGTTCCTTGGTCACGTGGTTAACGGAGATGGAATCCATGTGGATCCCACAAAGATCGAGGCGATCAAGAATTGGGAGACTCCAAAAACGCCAACCGAGATCCGTCAGTTCCTAGGTTTGGCAGGGTATTACCGCAGATTTATTGAGTATTTTTCGAAAATCGCTCAACCTTTGACCTCCCTTACTCAGAAAGACAAGAAGTATGAATGGGGAGACAAGCAAGAAGAAGCATTTCAGTTGTTGAAAAACAAGCTTTGCGATGCACCCATCTTATCCCTACCCGAAGGCACTGACGACTTCGTGGTATATTGCGACGCCTCACGTCAAGGTTTAGGCTGCGTGCTGATGCAGCGACAGAAGGTTATAGCCTATGCTTCACGCCAATTGAAGGTTCATGAGAAGAACTACACCACACATGATTTGGAACTAGGCGCAGTGGTGTTTGCATTGAAGATCTGGCGACGTTACTTGTATGGTACCCGCTGCACGATCTTCACCGATAACAAGAGCCTGCAACACATTTTCGACCAGAAAGAGCTTAACATGAGACATAGACGATGGGTTGAGCTGTTAAACGATTATGATTGTGAGATTAAGTATCACCCAGGGAAGGCGAATGTGGTAGCAGACGCCTTGAGTCGGAAAGAAAGGATCAAGCCCATAAGGGTAAGGGCTTTGGAAATGATTGTACAAACGGACCTCTCGTTGCGCATTCGTGCTGCGCAGAGAGAAGCTGTCAAGGAGGAGAATCTTGTGAATGAATATCTTCGTGGGATGGAGAAACAGTTAGTACCCAATGGGGAAGGAACGTTATGCTTCATGAGACGAATTTGGGTTCCCCTGTTTGGTGGACTTAGAGACGTTATTTTCGACGAACCTCACAAATCAAGGTACTCGATCCATCCAGGATCGGATATGATGTACCAGGATTTGAAGGAATTCTACTGGTGGCCAAGATTGAAAGGCGATGTTGCGACCTACGTTGGAAAATGCCTAACCTGTGCCAAGGTAAAGGCCGAATATCAGAAGCTTTCAGGTCTTCTGCAACAACCTGAAATACCCATATGGAAATGGGAACAGATTTCAATGGATTTTATAACGAAGTTACCAAAGATGCCCAGAGGTCATGATACGATTTGGGTGATCGTAGACCGTCTGACGAAATCTGCACACTTTTTACCAATCAGAGAGAAAGATAACACTAGTAAGCTTACTGAACTATACCTGAGAGAGATAGTTGCACGACATGGAGTGCCTCTCTCAATCATTTCTGATAGAGACGGAAGATTCGTGTCAAGGATTTGGCAATCCTTCCAGGAAGCCTTTGGTTCACAGTTGAATCTGAGTACTGCATTCCATCCGCAGACTGATGGCAGAGCGAACGAATGATTCAAACATTGGAAGATATGTTACGAGCTTGCGTGATGGATTTGGGTGGTAGTTGGGACACTCACTTACCCTTGGTAGAATTCTCATACAACAACAGCTACCATGCGAGCATCCAAGCTTCACCATTTGAAGCTCTCTATGGACGCAAGTGTCGATCACCGTTATGCTGGGCAGACGCGGGTGATAGACAGCTTGTTGGTCCTGAATTGGTTCAAGAGACGACTGATAAGATTACACAGATCCGAGAGCGCATAAAGGCAGCTCGTGATCGACAAAAGAGTTACGCGGACCGAAGGAGGAAACCTCTGGAGTTTGAGGTAGGAGATATGGTTTTGTTAAAGGTCTCACCCTGGAAGGGTGTAGCACGCTTTGGGAAGCGTGGGAAATTGAACCCAAGATACATTGGACCGTTCAAAATCCTGGAAAGGATTGGTCTTGTAGCTTACAAGTTGGACCTACCCGCAAAACTGAATGGAGTTCATGACACATTTCATGTATCTAATCTAAAAAAGAGTCCAACTCAAGAAACAGTTGTCATTCCTGCCGACGAAGTTCACATTGACGACACACTCCACTTTACTGAATAACCTGTCGAGGTTACTGATTGGAAGGTTAACAAGACGCGACGGAGTAGTGTTAAACTCGTCAAGGTTCGTTGGATTGCGCGTCACAGCCCAGAGTTTACTTGGGAGCGTGAGGATCGCATGAAAGCGAAATACCCACATTTGTTCCACAAGACCCCTGCAGCTAGTAGCAGAACTAAAATTTCGGGACGAAATTTTCTTAACAGGGGGAGAATGTGACAACCGTAAAAAATACAGGTATCCGTACAATTAATTAATGTTAATTAGTGCTTAATGACTGTGCTAAATTACAACTGATAACTTAAACTTCTTTCTGATTACTGCATCATGATTACATGTGCATCACATATTACATAATGTCACCTCATTATCACATGCAAACTTTATTGACATATATGATGCACAAAGCACAGTTAGCACAGTTAACGGATAAAACATGAATATGCTGACGGGGTTCAGTACATAGACAGACAGTGTTTTGAGACCCAGTATGAGCCAGAAACCAAGTACTACACTAGTATAGTGTGTAGGGAAGTAAGGACCACAAAACTGCTTTTCTAAGTGATAGTTTAGGTGCCGAGAAGTGCCTAAAACTCACCCAAAGTGCAGAATTCTGCATTTTTCAGCAAAAATCAGCTTTTTGACAAGCTAGTTACATGCAAAAATATGACAAAATGGTCCTGAATGCTTTCCTAAGTGTCGGGAATTAAAGGTGTCACAAAAGGGGACTTAAACAACACTAAAAGGAATAGTTTGACACTTTAACGAACCGGTATCTAACCAAACAACCGGACACTACCCGAAACACCAAAATTATACTAGAAGCATTGTTTTATTATTTCCGAGCTAGTTATGATCCCCGAACACCATAACACCCACTAAATTATCTAGTAACTAACACTTGTAACTATATACTTGGATTTGGATTATAAACTAACTAATTGGCTCAAAGTTACACTTAGACCCCCCCATATGCTAGTAATCGGCCAACATGTATAATTGGTGGGATTTTATTTGAAACGTTAAATAGATTGTGTCTTGTACTTGAGGAGACACAAAACCCAAAGGTTAACATAAGAGTATGGATTATAAGTAGGACTCCAAGATCATAACTTCACCTCACCACCTCCACACTTCCTTCTCCTCTTCTCCTTCTTGCTCTCGACCGACCCCAAGCACACCCACCTCCACCTTCATTCAACCTTTCACATATATTCCAAGCATTCACAAGGGTGTAAGGAGCCATACAAAGAAGCTTGGTGGTCTTGGATCTTCAAGGACCTTCATCATTTGCTATTATCCTTCATCTTTGTCACCTTCATCTTCAAGAGTTCATCCCTAGCCATAGAGCTAGTTGTAAGGCCCTTGTAACCCTTTGTTACTTCTAAATTAGTTCGTTAAAAGATATAGTATGTTGTTAATCACAAGAACACTAAAGAAACATAATCAAGAAGCATAAACATAAGCTTGATATATGATGAAATTATGATGAAACTATGTTGGTTAGTGTATGAATGACACTTGATTGTTATTTTCTTGAGATTATGATGTTGATCATCATAAGGAGCTTGCTAGATTGTGATTAAACACATGATCTAGCAAGTGAGAGGATGATTATGTGATGAAACAAGATGATCATCCTCATGTGTAAGCATGAACGTGAAAAATAAAATGATTTCTTGAAAATAATAATCAAGTGAGTTGATAATCTTATAGATCTAAGAATAATGAATGGTTTTTCCAAAAGAACCAAGTTCAAAATGTGATTTTTAGAAGATCTTGGTTCTTACTTAAACTTACACTATTTTTGGTGATAAAACAAGTGTAGAAACACTAGAGAAACAAGAAGATTTCATAAAGAAGCATTTTTGTAAAATATGTTTACAAGTTGTAAACACCCAAATCTTTCAAGAATGAAGTTTATAAAGAAGTAATTACACTTTGGAAGGTAACTAAACTTACTAAACACACTACCAAGTTACTACAAGTTTTTATGAAAGTTCAAGTTCATGATTATTATGTAGATAGCTTTGTTTTAGCACTTGGTAAATGTAGGTTGATTGTTGATTGTTTTTGATGATTTTTGAAAAGAAAATGATATGCTTTAATAGCATGGACACCTCCATTTTTAGGGGAAACTATGGCAAAATTTTTCTAAAAATACAAACACTTAGAAAAATATTTTCTAAACAAGTATTTACAAGTGTATTTAACTATGGTTTTCAATATAAACTTTGCCATAGAATTTGTTAAAAAAAACACAACTATTGGAGGTTGGTTTTTATAAATAAAAATGGATAAATATGTATTTAGAATATATATTTACATTAAAGACACATTGTGTGTGATTATTTGTATACTTTGTGTAGTAGTTATATTATTTTAGGGTTAAAATAATATAACTTAACAAAATACCAAGAATTTACAATCCAAAACAATACCAAAAATCACAAGGGATAAATATATAAGTTACACACATAATATTGTGAAACCGAACGATAGAACGTAACTTATATAATACTCCGGAAAATACCGTTACAAATATGTTTTTGGTAAATATTATTTTGGATACGAAACGAAATGAAAGTATGATTTTTATTACAAAGTATATCATATTTTCAACAAGGAGAAAATATACTACTTTTGGGAAAAATATATATATTTTCTTGGAATACATTAGTTATGGATAAAAATAAGTTAAATTTATTTTCTAAAGTGGGACTTAAAAATATATTAATTTGGAACTACAAATACAATAATACGAAAATACATGTATGAAATACCCTCATCCTTGTAAGGCCCTTGTAACTCATTGTTACTTCTAAATTAGTTCGTTAAAAGATGTAGTATGTTGTTAATCACAAGAATACTAAAGAAACATAATCAAGAAGCATGAACATAAGCTTGATATATGATGAAATTATGATGAAACTATGTTGGTTAGTGTATGAATGATACTTGATTGTTATTTTCTTGAGATTATGATGTTGATCATCATAAGGAGCTTGCTAGATTGTGATTAAACACATGATCTAGCAAGTGAGAGGATGATTATGTGATGAAACAAGATGATCATCCTCATGTGTAAGCATGAACTTGAAAAATAAAATGATTTCTTGAAAAATAATAATCAAGTGAGTTGGTAATCTTATAGATCTAAGAATAATGAATGGTTTTCCGAAAGAACCAAGTTCAAAATGTGATTTTTAGAAGATCTTAGTTCTTACTTAAACTTACACTATTTTTGGTGATAAAACAAGTGTAGAAACACTAGAGAAACAAGAAGATTTCATAAAGAAGCATTTTTGTAAAATATGTTTACAAGTTGTAAACACCCAAATCTTTCAAGAATGAAGTTTATAAAGAAGTAAATACACTTTGGAAGGTAACTAAACTTACTAAACACACTACCAAGTTACTACAAGTTTTTATGAAAGTTCAAGTTCATGATTATTATGTAGATAGCTTTGTTTTAGCACTTGGTAAATGTAGGTTGATTGGTGATTGTTTTTGATGATTTTTGAAAAGAAAATGATATGCTTTAATAGCATGGACACCTCCATTTTTAGGGGAAATTATGGCAAAATTTTTCTAAAAATACAAAAACTTAGAAAAATATTTTCTAAACAAGTATTTACAAGTGTATTTAACTATGGTTTTCAATATAAACTTTGCCATAGAATTTGTTAAAAAAAACACAACTATTGGAGGTCGGTTTTTATAAATAAAAATGGATAAATATGTATTTAGATTATATATTTACATTAAAGACACATTGTGTGTGATTATTTGTATACTTTGTGTAGTAGTTATATTATTTTAGGGTTAAAATAATATAACTTAACAAAATACCAAGAATTTACAATCTAAAATAATACCAAAAATCACAAGGGATAAATATATAAGTTACACACATAATATTGTGAAACCGAACGATAGAACGTAACTTATATAATACTCCGGAAAATACCGTTACAAATATGTTTTTGGTAAATATTATTTTGGATACGAAACGAAATGAAAGTATGATTTTTATTACAAAGTATATCATATTTTCAACAAGGAGAAAATATACTACTTTTGGGAAAAATATATATATTTTCTTGGAATACATTAGTTATGGATAAAAATAAGTTAAATATATTTTCTAAAGTGGGACTTAAAAATATATTAATTTGGAACTACAAATACAATAATACGAAAATACATGTATGAAATACCCTCATCCTTGTAAGGCCCTTGTAACCCTTTGTTACTTCTAAATTAGTTCGTTAAAAGATGTAGTATGTTGTTAATCACAAGAACACTAAAGAAACATAATCAAGAAGCATGAACATAAGCTTGATATATGATGAAATTATGATGAAACTATGTTGGTTAGTGTATGAATGATACTTGATTGTTATTTTCTTGAGATTATGATGTTGATCATCATAAGGAGCTTGCTAGATTGTGATTAAACACATGATCTAGCAAGTGAGAGGATGATTATGTGATGAAACAAGATGATCATCCTCATGTGTAAGCATGAACTTGAAAAATAAAATGATTTCTTGAAAAATAATAATCAAGTGTGTTGATAATCTTATAGATCTAAGAATAATGAATGGTTTTCCGAAAGAACCAAGTTCAAAATGTGATTTTTAGAAGATCTTGGTTCTTACTTAAACTTACACTATTTTTGGTGATAAAACAAGTGTAGAAACACTAGAGAAACAAGAAGATTTCATAAAGAAGCATTTTTGTAAAATATGTTTACAAGTTGTAAACACCCAAATCTTTCAAGAATGAAGTTTATAAAGAAGTAAATACACTTTGGAAGGTAACTAAACTTACTAAACACACTACCAAGTAACTACAAGTTTTTATGAAAGTTCAAGTTCATGATTATTATGTAGGTAGCTTTGTTATAGCACTTGGTAAATGTAGGTTGATTGTTGATTGTTTTTGATGATTTTGAAAAGAAAATGATATGCTTTAATAGCATGGACACCTCCATTTTTAGGGGAAACTATGGCAAAATTTTTCTAAAAATACAAACACTTAGAAAAATATTTTCTAAACAAGTATTTACAAGTGTATTTAACTATGGTTTTCAATATAAACTTTGCCATAGATTTGTTAAAAAAAACACAACTATTGGAGGTTGGTTTTTATAAATAAAAATGGATAAATATGTATTTAGAATATATATTTACATTAAAGACACATTGTGTGTGATTATTTGTATACTTTGTGTAGTAGTTATATTATTTTAGAGTTAAAATAATATAACTTAACAAAATACCAAGAATTTACTATCTAAAATAATACCAAAAATCACAAGGGATAAATATATAAGTTACACACATAATATTGTCAAACCGAACGCTAGAACGTAACTTATATAATACTCCGGAAAATACCGTTACAAATATATTTTTGGTAAATATTATTTTGGATACGAAACGAAATGAAAGTATGATTTTTATTACAAAGTATATCATATTTTCAACAAGGAGAAAATATACTACTTTTGGGAAAAAATATATATATTCTCTTGGAATACATTAGTTATGGATAAAAATAAGTTAAATATATTTTCTAAAGTGGGACTTAAAAATATATTAATTTGGAACTACAAATACAATAATACGAAAATACATGTATGAAATACCCTCATCCTTGTAAGGCCCTTGTAACCCTTTGTTACTTCTAAATTAGTTCGTTAAAAGATGTAGTATGTTGTTAATCACAAGAACACTAAAGAAACATAATCAAGAAGCATGAACATAAGCTTGATATATGATGAAATTATGATGAAACTATGTTGGTTAGTGTATGAATGATACTTGATTGTTATTTTCTTGAGATTATGATGTTGATCATCATAAGGAGCTTGCTAGATTGTGATTAAACACATGATCTAGCAAGTGAGAGGATGATTATGTGATGAAACAAGATGATCATCCTCATGTGTAAGCATGAACTTGAAAAATAAAATGATTTCTTGAAAAATAATAATCAAGTGAGTTGATAATCTTATAGATCTAAGAATAATGAATGGTTTTCCGAAAGAACCAAGTTCAAAATGTGATTTTTAGAAGATCTTGGTTCTTACTTAAACTTACACTATTTTTGGTGATAAAACAAGTGTAGAAACACTAGAGAAACAAGAAGATTTCATAAAGAAGCATTTTTGTAAAATATGTTTACAAGTTGTAAACACCCAAATCTTTCAAGAATGAAGTTTATAAAGAAGTAAATACACTTTGGAAGGTAACTAAACTTACTAAACACACTACCAAGTAACTACAAGTTTTTATGAAAGTTCAAGTTCATGATTATTATGTAGATAGCTTTGTTTTAGCACTTGGTAAATGTAGGTTGATTGTTGATTGTTTTTGATGATTTTTGAAAAGAAAATGATATGTTTTAATAGCATGGACACCTCCAGTTTTAGGGGAAACTATGGCAAAATTTTTCTAAAAATACAAACACTTAGAAAAATATTTTCTAAACAAGTATTTACAAGTGTATTTAACTATGGTTTTCAATATAAACTTTGCCATAGAATTTGTTAAAAAAACACAACTATTGGAGGTTGGTTTTTATAAATAAAAATGGATAAATATGTATTTAGAATATATATTTACATTAAAGACACATTGTGTGTGATTATTTGTATACTTTGTGTAGTAGTTATATTATTTTAGGGTTAAAATAATATAACTTAACAAAATACCAAGAATTTACAATCTAAAATAATACCAAAAATCACAAGGGATAAATATATAAGTTACACACATAATATTGTCAAACCGAACGCTAGAACGTAACTTATATAATACTCCGGAAAATACCGTTACAAATATATTTTTGGTAAATATTATTTTGGATACGAAACGAAATGAAAGTATGATTTTTATTACAAAGTATATCATATTTTCAACAAGGAGAAAATATACTACTTTTGGGAAAAAATATATATATTTTCTTGGAATACATTAGTTATGGATAAAAATAAGTTAAATATATTTTCTAAAGTGGGACTTAAAAATATATTAATTTGGAACTACAAATACATTAATACGAAAATACATGTATGAAATACCCTCATCCTTGTAAGGCCCTTGTAAACCTTTGTTACTTCTAAATTAGTTCGTTAAAAGATGTAGTATGTTATTAATCACAGTAACACTAAAGAAACATAATCAAGAAGCATGAACATAAGCTTGATATATGATGAAATTATGATGAAACTATGTTGGTTAGTGTATGAATGATACTTGATTGTTATTTTCTTGAGATTATGATGTTGATCATCATAAGGAGCTTGCTAGATTGTGATTAAACACATGATCTAGCAAGTGAGAGGATGATTATGTGATGAAACAAGATGATCATCCTCATGTGTAAGCATGAACTTGAAAAATAAAATGATTTCTTGAAAAATAATAATCAAGTGAGTTGATAATCTTATAGATCTAAGAATAATGAATGGTTTTCCGAAAGAACCAAGTTCAAAATGTGATTTTTAGAAGATCTTGGTTCTTACTTAAACTTACACTATTTTTGGTGATAAAACAAGTGTAGAAACACTAGAGAAACAAGAAGATTTCATAAAGAAGCATTTTTGTAAAATATGTTTACAAGTTGTAAACACCCAAATCTTTCAAGAATGAAGTTTATAAAGAAGTAAATACACTTTGGAAGGTAACTAAACTTACTAAACACACTACCAAGTTACTACAAGTTTTTATGAAAGTTCAAGTTCATGATTATTATGTAGATAGCTTTGTTTTAGCACTTGGTAAATGTAGGTTGATTGTTGATTGTTTTTGATGATTTTTGAAAAGAAAATGATATGCTTTAATAGCATGGACACCTCCATTTTTAGGGGAAACTATGGCAAAATTTTTCTAAAAATACAAACACTTAGAAAAATATTTTCTAAACAAGTATTTACAAGTGTATTTAACTATGGTTTTCAATATAAACTTTGCCATAGAATTTGTTAAAAAAAACACAACTATTGGAGGTCGGTTTTTATAAATAAAAATGGAAAATAAAGTATTGAGAATATATATTTACATTAAAGACACATTGTGTGTGATTATTTGTATACTTTGTGTAGTAGTTATATTATTTTAGGGTTAAAATAATATAACTTAACAAAATACCAAGAATTTACAATCTAAAATAATACCAAAAATCACAAGGGATAAATATATAAGTTACACACATAATATTGTGAAACCGAACGATAGAACGTAACTTATATAATACTCCGGAAAATACCGTTACAAATATATTTTTGGTAAATATTATTTTGGATACGAAACGAAATGAAAGTATGATTTTTATTACAAAGTATATCATATTTTCAACAAGGAGAAAATATACTACTTTTGGGAAAAAATATATATATTTTCTTGGAATAAATTAGTTATGGATAAAAATAAGTTAAATATATTTTCTAAAGTGGGACTTAAAAATATATTAATTTGGAACTACAAATGCATTAATACGAAAATACATGTATGAAATACCCTCATCCTTGTAAGGCCCTTGTAAACCTTTGTTACTTCTAAATTAGTTCGTTAAAAGATGTAGTATGTTATTAATCACAATAACACTAAAGAAACATAATCAAGAAGCATTAACATAAGCTTGATATATGATGAAATTATGATGAAACTATGTTGGTTAGTGTATGAATGATACTTGATTGTTATTTTCTTGAGATTATGATGTTGATCATCATAAGGAGCTTGCTAGATTGTGATTAAACACATGATCTAGCAAGTGAGAGGATGATTATGTGATGAAACAAGATGATCATCCTCATGTGTAAGCATGAACTTGAAAAATAAAATGATTTCTTGAAAAATAATAATCAAGTGAGTTGATAATCTTATAGATCTAAGAATAATGAATGGTTTTCTGAAAGAACCAAGTTCAAAATGTGATTTTTAGAAGATCTTGGTTCTTACTTAAACTTACACTATTTTTGGTGATAAAACAAGTGTAGAAACACTAGAGAAACAAGAAGATTTCATAAAGAAGCATTTTTGTAAAATATGTTTACAAGTTGTAAACACCCAAATCTTTCAAGAATGAAGTTTATAAAGAAGTAAATACACTTTGGAAGGTAACTAAACTTACTAAACACACTACCAAGTTACTACAAGTTTTTATGAAAGTTCAAGTTCATGATTATTATGTAGATAGCTTTGTTTTAGCACTTGGTAAATGTAGGTTGATTGTTGATTGTTTTTGAAGATTTTTGAAAAGAAAATGATATGCTTTAATAGCATGGACACCTCCATTTTTAGGGGAAACTATGGCAAAATTCTTCTAAAAATACAAACACTTAGAAAAATATTTTCTAAACAAGTATTTACAAGTGTATTTAACTATGGTTTTCAATATAAACTTTGCCATAGAATTTGTTAAAAAAAACACAACTATTGGAGGTCGGTTTTTATAAATAAAAATGGAAAAAAAAGTATTGAGAATATATATTTACATTAAAGACACATTGTGTGTGATTATTTGTATACTTTGTGTAGTAGTTATATTATTTTAGGGTTAAAATAATATAACTTAACAAAATACCAAGAATTTACAATCTAAAATAATACCAAAAATCACAAGGGATAAATATATAAGTTACACACATAATATTGTGAAACCGAACGATAGAACGTAACTTATATAATACTCCGGAAAATACCGTTACAAATATATTTTTGGTAAATATTATTTTGGATACGAAACGAAATGAAAGTATGATTTTTATTACAAAGTATATCATATTTTCAACAAGGAGAAAATATACTACTTTTGGGAAAAAATATATATATTTTCTTGGAATACATTAGTTATGGATAAAAATAAGTTAAATATATTTTCTAAAGTGGGACTTAAAAATATATTAATTTGGAACTACAAATACATTAATACGAAAATACATGTATGAAATACCCTCATCCTTGTAAAGCCCTTGTAAACCTTTGTTACTTCTAAATTAGTTCGTTAAAAGATGTAGTATGTTATTAATCACAGTAACACTAAAGAAACATAATCAAGAAGCATGAACATAAGCTTGATATATGATGAAATTATGATGAAACTATGTTGGTTAGTGTATGAATGATACTTGATTGTTATTTTCTTGAGATTATGATGTTGATCATCATAAGGAGCTTGCTAGATTGTGATTAAACACATGATCTAGCAAGTGAGAGGATGATTATGTGATGAAACAAGATGATCATCCTCACGTGTAAGCATGAACTTGAAAAATAAAATGATTTCTTGAAAAATAATAATCAAGTGAGTTGATAATCTTATAGATCTAAGGATAATGAATGGTTTTCTGAAAGAACCAAGTTCAAAATGTGATTTTTAGAAGATCTTGGTTCTTACTTAAACTTACACTATTTTTGGTGATAAAACAAGTGTAGAAACACTAGAGAAACAAGAAGATTTCATAAAGAAGCATTTTTGTAAAATATGTTTACAAGTTGTAAACACCCAAATCTTTCAAGAATGAAGTTTATAAAGAAGTAAATACACTTTGGAAGGTAACTAAACTTACTAAACACACTACCAAGTTACTACAAGTTTTTATGAAAGTTCAAGTTCATGATTATTATGTAGATAGCTTTGTTTTAGCACTTGGTAAATGTAGGTTGATTGTTGATTGTTTTTGATGATTTTTGAAAAGAAAATGATATGCTTTAATAGCATGGACACCTCCATTTTTAGGGGAAACTATGGCAAAATTTTTCTAAAAATACAAACACTTAGAAAAATATTTTCTAAACAAGTATTTACAAGTGTATTTAACTATGGTTTTCAATATAAACTTTACCATAGAATTTGTTAAAAAAAAACACAACTATTGGAGGTCGGTTTTTATAAATAAAAATGGATAAATATGTATTTAGAATATATATTTACATTAAAGACACATTGTGTGTGATTATTTGTATACTTTGTGTAGTAGTTATATTATTTTAGGGTTAAAATAATATAACTTAACAAAATACCAAGAATTTACAATCTAAAATAATACCAAAAATCACAAGGGATAAATATATAAGTTACACACATAATATTGTGAAACCGAACGATAGAACGTAACTTATATAATACTCCGGAAAATACCGTTACAAATATGTTTTTGGTAAATATTATTTTGGATACGAAACGAAATGAAAGTATGATTTTTATTACAAAGTATATCATATTTTCAACAAGGAGAAAATATACTACTTTTGGGAAAAATATATATATTTTCTTGGAATACATTAGTTATGGATAAAAATAAGTTAAATATATTTTCTAAAGTGGGACTTAAAAATATATTAATTTGGAACTACAAATACAATAATACGAAAATACATGTATGAAATACCCTCATCCTTGTAAGGCCCTTGTAACCCTTTGTTACTTCTAAATTAGTTCGTTAAAAGATGTAGTATGTTGTTAATCACAAGAACACTAAAGAAACATAATCAAGAAGCATGAACATAAGCTTGATATATGATGAAATTATGATGAAACTATGTTGGTTAGTGTATGAATGATACTTGATTGTTATTTTCTTGAGATTATGATGTTGATCATCATAAGGAGCTTGCTAGATTGTGATTAAACACATGATCTAGCAAGTGAGAGGATGATTATGTGATGAAACAAGATGATCATCCTCATGTGTAAGCATGAACTTGAAAAATAAAATGATTTCTTGAAAAATAATAATCAAGTGTGTTGATAATCTTATAGATCTAAGAATAATGAATGGTTTTCCGAAAGAACCAAGTTCAAAATGTGATTTTTAGAAGATCTTGGTTCTTACTTAAACTTACACTATTTTTGGTGATAAAACAAGTGTAGAAACACTAGAGAAACAAGAAGATTTCATAAAGAAGCATTTTTGTAAAATATGTTTACAAGTTGTAAACACCCAAATCTTTCAAGAATGAAGTTTATAAAGAAGTAAATACACTTTGGAAGGTAACTAAACTTACTAAACACACTACCAAGTAACTACAAGTTTTTATGAAAGTTCAAGTTCATGATTATTATGTAGGTAGCTTTGTTATAGCACTTGGTAAATGTAGGTTGATTGTTGATTGTTTTTGATGATTTTTGAAAAGAAAATGATATGCTTTAATAGCATGGACACCTCCATTTTTAGGGGAAACTATGGCAAAATTTTTCTAAAAATACAAACACTTAGAAAAATATTTTCTAAACAAGTATTTACAAGTGTATTTAACTATGGTTTTCAATATAAACTTTGCCATAGAATTTGTTAAAAAAAACACAACTATTGGAGGTTGGTTTTTATAAATAAAAATGGATAAATATGTATTTAGAATATATATTTACATTAAAGACACATTGTGTGTGATTATTTGTATACTTTGTGTAGTAGTTATATTATTTTAGAGTTAAAATAATATAACTTAACAAAATACCAAGAATTTACTATCTAAAATAATACCAAAAATCACAAGGGATAAATATATAAGTTACACACATAATATTGTCAAACCGAACGCTAGAACGTAACTTATATAATACTCCGGAAAATACCGTTACAAATATATTTTTGGTAAATATTATTTTGGATACGAAACGAAATGAAAGTATGATTTTTATTACAAAGTATATCATATTTTCAACAAGGAGAAAATATACAACTTTTGGGAAAAAAATATATATATTTTCTTGGAATACATTAGTTATGGATAAAAATAAGTTAAATATATTTTCTAAAGTTGGACTTAAAAATATATTAATTTGGAACTACAAATACATTAATACGAAAATACATGTATGAAATACCCTCATCCTTGTAAGGCCCTTGTAAACCTTTGTTACTTCTAAATTAGTTCGTTAAAAGATGTAGTATGTTATTAATCACAGTAACACTAAAGAAACATAATCAAGAAGCATGAAGATAAGCTTGATATATGATGAAATTATGATGAAACTATGTTGGTTAGTGTATGAATGATACTTGATTGTTATTTTCTGGAGATTATGATGTTGATCATCATAAGGAGCTTGCTAGATTGTGATTAAACACATGATCTAGCAAGTGAGAGGATGATTATGTGATGAAACAAGATGATCATCCTCATGTGTAAGCATGAACTTGAAAAATAAAATGATTTCTTGAAAAATAATAATCAAGTGAGTTGATAATCTTATAGATCTAAGAATAATGAATGGTTTTCCGAAAGAACCAAGTTCAAAATGTGATTTTTAGAAGATCTTGGTTCTTACTTAAACTTACACAATTTTTGGTGATAAAACAAGTGTAGAAACACTAGAGAAACAAGAAGATTTCATAAAGAAGCATTTTTGTAAAATATGTTTACAAGTTGTAAACACCCAAATCTTTCAAGAATAAAGCTTATAAAGAAGTAAATACACTTTGGAAGGTAACTAAACTTACTAAACACACTACCAAGTTACTACAAGTTTTTATGAAAGTTCAAGTTCATGATTATTATGTAGATAGCTTTGTTTTAGCACTTGGTAAATGTAGGTTGATTGTTGATTGTTTTTGATGATTTTTGAAAAGAAAATGATATGCTTTAATAGCATGGACACCTCCATTTTTAGGGGAAACTATGGCAAAATTTTTCTAAAAATACAAACACTTAGAAAAATATTTTCTAAACAAGTATTTACAAGTGTATTTAACTATGGTTTTCAATATAAACTTTGCCATAGAATTTGTTAAAAAAATACAACTATTGGAGGTTGGTTTTTATAAATAAAAATGGATAAATATGTATTTAGAATATATATTTACATTAAAGACACATTGTGTGTGATTATTTGTATACTTTGTGTAGTAGTTATATTATTTTAGGGTTAAAATAATATAACTTAACAAAATACCAAGAATTTACAATCCAAAATAATACCAAAAATCACAAGGGATAAATATATAAGTTACACACATAATATTGTGAAACCGAACGATAGAACGTAACTTATATAATACTCCGGAAAATACCATTACAAATATATTTTTGGTAAATATTATTTTGGATACGAAACGAAATGAAAGTGTGATTTTTATTACAAAGTATATCATATTTTCAACAAGGAGAAAATATACTACTTTTGGGAAAAATATATATATTTTCTTGGAATACATTAGTTATGGATAAAAATAAGTTAAATATATTTTCTAAAGTGGGACTTAAAAATATATTAATTTGGAACTACAAATACAATAATACGAAAATATATGTATGAAATACCCTCATCCTTGGGAAGGAAATACTTGAGAAGTATTGTTACAAAAATATTGTTTAACAATTATTCCAAAACTTAAATATAATTTAAGTTGAAATATTTATTATTTTAACAAGAAAATTTTAACTTGGGATAATATTAAAAGAAACGTAACTAAAAAATGTAAATACAAAGGCAAGGCACGGCCCGTTCG
>JARYGA010039352.1:0-40887 GCA_030545235.1 Helianthus tuberosus
AACCTCAAGCACAAGAGATTAGTTCTAGTCAAAGTGAGGTGGGACTACAAACGAGGACCAGAATACACATGGGAACTTGAATCAGAAATGCAAAAGAAATACCCACACCTGTTCCAGTAGACCTCGAGGACAAGCTCTAAAATAAGGTGGGGAGGATATAACAACCCTCCAAAATATTTTGACACCCTAATATATATTAAAATATTCCCATATGTCTTAAAATACACCTCGTATGTGAAAACCGAGCCCAAAATACTATTTAGCATTAAAAATAAGTAAAAAAAACAAAATTTTAAAGGCTATCGCGGGGCGCGTAGCTTATGGCTCCTTCTTACGTGGGCGGCGACCGGGTAGATACGAGGACGCACCGGAGCACGCCACGTGTCCGACGCGTGTGGGGTCTAGGGCTGACTCGGCAAGCCTATGCCCGGACACATGGTCCCTGGCGGGCCGCGTAGGCCTTGGCTTAATGCTACGCGGGGCGTGACATGTCACACCCCCAAAATCCACACGCGGAGTATCACCGCTTGGAGGCGTGACTGACCAGGATCAAGCCACCAATCATATTGAACATATAAGTAAATACCAAAAATCATTCATCAATACGAAAGGTGTTTTCAAAACCAAACATTAACAAGTGTGTAGCGGAAGCATAAATATGAAAACCCATTGTAAATAGTAAATTCAAATGTTTAGATAGATAACATGGCATCATCGATCCATGTCCCACAACGACCTGCTCCTCCCTGTGCAAGCTCCATATGTACCTAAGGTCCTGCAAGGCATGCAAGAGAGAGTCAACAACTAGTTGAGCGAGTTCACAGTGAGTTTGTTTAGTTATAGTGTTCATAATGTAGTTCGTATGTTCATTTAGTAATCATGTATCGTATGTATCGTATCGCGGCCCTCTAGGCATGTTTGCGAAGTATAGTGGGGATTTCCCATGTTTGCTAGACTAGGTATAGTAGTATCGCGGCCCTTCCTGGCATGTTTGCGAAGATTAGAGTATATAGTTCGCGGCCCTTTCTAGGCATGTGTGCGAAGATTGTCATAATATCGCGGCCGACCCTTGGCGTGTGTGCGAAGATCGTTTAAATTAGTATAACCAGTCTAGTCTGTTCTTATCCATAATCCTTCCTCTACCGGGAATCATATATCTAAGTTCCATAAACTGAACAAATAAATAATCCAACCCATTCCCATTCTGGGAATCCCATGCCTTGGCTGTGTGAACTCACCTTGGTTTGCTCGGTATGCTAGGTTGTGTGCTCGCAAATAAGTCAATCACGTCCTAGAGTATGCACGTATATAAAATCAGTTTGTGTTCAAGTTGTTCACGTATAAGCAGGTAACACGTAATCATAATCATACAAGTCATGCATATCAGCTAATAGTTGTTTATAATTCCAGTTAATTTTTAACAGAGATTAACCAGTTATTGTGCAGATTTACCCAATCGGCGAAACACAATGTGTTTCGCCATGTCCGTTTCGCCGCCAAAAGTGTTTCGCCATGCATTTAATACGCCCCAACCCAAAAACAATAATGCAGTTTCTAATTAAGATTATCGGTACACATTATGGACTTGGTTGCCTAGCATTATTGGGCCGAAGCCCATAGCCAATGATTTCGGTTGACCGCCCAACCCCACATGACCTCCTGCAACTACTGACATTTGACCTTGAAACCTAGGGACTTTACTAGCCGCCCTTTTCATGTGCACAATTCCATAACCTTCACATGTATTGACTTTTGATGTGATCAATTATGTAAGATGCCACTGTTCTTTGATTGAACCACCATTCAACCTAGCCGCCAATTCATCCAATATTCCATAAGATCACATGCCATTCAAATCATTACCCACCAACTATTAATACATGACATCAAACACCAAAATTCCAACTATCACATGCTACTGTAAACTCCCATATAATAACATTCACATGCTATACAATTAAATATGGCTGCACTTGCATTTGACCAGAATTATTATATCCTCTTCTCTATTGTTGGCCATTAAATCATATTCTAATAACAAAGGTTGCATCAGGTTATCATGTGACTTATGACAGATCAATATACATTTATTGTTTGCATGTGATTTTCAATCAAACTGAAACAACAGTTGTCGTCATTCAGCCATCATTCAACATCAGCAATCATTATAACATAACCCTATCACATATTCAACAGTATCGACATGTAGATCTATTTTCAAATCCTGGACACATTAATATCATACAAAACATCCTTAACAGACACACACGATAGATCATATCATTCGAATCATCAATCCTAACACAACGTCATGTTTCGCGTAACAAAGTATATAACTGATCAAATCATACACATCGACTCAGAACATCACAACCATATATTCGATTTAAAGCAACAATCCGTTAAGTTTAACACTAACCGAGATAACGAGCCAATAACTTGCTTGATATAACAGATTCCAGGGACACAAGTTTGCCGTCAGGTTCAAGGGTAGCGAGAGAGGATGTGAGAGATAATGTGAGTGGTGCTTAGGGTTTCTGCCGACTATCGTTTTTACGTGAAGATAAGGAACAACATTATAACTAAACATTACTGGGCCTAAAGCCCATATACTGTTTTCGTTAATCACATGTGGACGAAAACACAAATGTGTTTTCATGTGGAACTGTTTTCAGCTAGGGAATGATTTCGTGTATTCCTAGTTGATTTGCAATATTCCCAAAAATAATACAACATTGTAATTTAACCATGCATGCTTATATTTTACCACAATATTTATAACACACTTATAAGGCACATCAAGTATAACATATCAGTCACAACGTAATTTAACAGATTACAAGCGTGTACTAAGTGAACAAACAAGTTGTGCAAACACACAGTCTAAACCATTAACGTGTAATTAATGCGAAGACAGAGACTCAGAAACTCGAGTTGTCACATTATCCCCAACTTGAAAGAAATTTCGTCCCGAAATTTAGTACGTGGTTACTGAGGAAGCTAATTTGTGTGACGTTGATTACCTGTTTCGTATCGCGGCTCCCCGAGCAGGTTTGCGAAGATTATTGGTTTTCCTGGGGTGTCACATCATCCCCCCGTTGATTTGGAATTTCGTCCCGAAATTCTGTAGTAGCTTCAGCCTCAGTATTGGTTGCACTGTTTCCGAATAACTGGGGATACTTGATTTTGGTGTGCTTGAGGACCTGGGCCACGACGGGAGTTCCAACGAACTCGAACAAGAGGTATTCTAGTGTTCTTGAGGACCTTAACATCCCGGTCTGTGATTTCAATTGGTTCCTCGACGAATCGTAACTGTTCGTCGATAGTGAGCTCTTTCAGAGGAACTATGTGGGTCTCATCTGACAGACACTTCTTCAGATTCGACACGTGAAAGACGTTGTGAACTGCACTGAGTTCTGCTGGTAAGTTCAATCTATAGGCCACCCTGCCTATCTTCTCAGTAATTTCGAATGGTCCAACGTATCGTGGATTGAGTTTGCCCCGTTTGCTAAAACGAACCACACCCTTCCAGGGTGAAACTTTGAGTAGCACTCGATCCCCAACCTGGACTCGAGTGGTTTCCTGTCTAAATCAGCGTATGCTTTCTGACGGTCACGTGCTGCCGCCATGCGTTGTCGTATCTGAGCAATCTTTTCTGTAGTATCAGCTACCATTTTTGGACCTGTGATTTGACTATCACCCACCTCTGCCCAACAAAGAGGTGACCGGCATTTACGTCCGTACAATGCCTCAAATGGAGCAGCTTTAATGCTGGTGTGGTAGCCGTTATTGTACGAGAATTCCACAAGTGGCAGATGCTTTTCCCAGCCGTTGCCAAAGTCGATTACACATGCACGAAGCATGTCTTCTAGAGTTTGAATAGTGCGCTCAGACTGCCCATCCGTCTGAGGATGATAAGCTGTGCTCATGTCTAACCGAGAGCCAAAAGATTTGTGCATCGCCCGCCACAGTTCTGATGTAAAACGTGCATCTCGGTCCGAGATAATAGAGGTGGGCACTCCGTGCCTCGAGACAATTTCCTTAAGATATATGTCTGCTAGTGTGGAGAACTTATCCGTTTTCCTTGATAGCTAAGAAGTTAGCAGACTTTGTGAGTCGATCCACGATCACCCATATAGTATCGTTACCACGTTGTGATCTAGGCAGGCCAGTAACAAAATCCATGGAAATTTGCTCCCATTTCCATTGTGGTATCTCAGGTTGTTGGAGTGGGCCTGATGGTTTCTGGTATTCCGCCTTGACTCTCGCACAAGTCAAGCATTTGCTAACGTATGTTGCTATATGGGCCTTCATGCTAGGCCACCAGTATGTAGTTTTGATATCGTGGTACATTTTATCCGAACCAGGGTGTACCGAGTAGCGAGACTTGTGAGCTTCATCCATTACCAGTTCACGTAAGTTGCCGTAAAGTGGGACCCAAATGCGTCCTGTGACGTAGTAAGCACCATCTTCCTTCTGTTCTAAGCGTTGCCTTGGTCCGCGTAGGGCTTCAGCCCTGACGTTTTCTGGTTTCAATGCTTCTACCTGAGCATCCCGTATCTGAGAAGGAAGACTAGACTGTATGGTAAGATGTAGAGCTCGCACGCGCTTAGGTGCAGTGTCCTTTCGACTGAGGGCGTCAGCCACAACATTGGCTTTGCCCGGATGGTACTTGATAGCACATTCATAGTCGTTCAGCAATTCAACCCATCGTCGTTGTCGCATGTTCAATTCTTTCTGTTTGAAGATGTGTTCGAGGCTTCTGTGATCAGTGTAGATTGTGCACTTAGTGCCATACAAGTAATGTCGCCATATCTTGAGTGCAAAAACAACGGCTCCCAGCTCTAAATCATGCGTAGTATAATTCCGTTCGTGAATCTTGAGTTGGCGCGAGGCATAAGCAATAACTTTATCCCGTTGCATCAATACACATCCAAGACCCTGAATTGATGCATCACAGTAGACCACAAAATCATCGGTGCCTTCAGGCAGTGAGAGGATAGGTGCGCTGCAAAGTCTATCCTTTAAGTGTTGGAACGCTATTTCTTGTGTATTACCCCATCTATAGACAACACCTTTCTGTGTCAGCAGTGTAAGCGGCTGTGCAATCTTTGAGAAGTCTTTGATGAACCTTCTGTAGTATCCCGCCAATCCCAAGAATTGGCGTATTTCTGTTGGTGTACGAGGTGCAGGCCAGTTCTTGATCGAATCTACCTTGGATGGATCAACATGAATCCCATCCTGGTTCACCACGTGGCCTAGGAAATGGACTTCACGAAGCCAGAAGTCACATTTGGAAAACTTGGCGTATAGCTGTTCCGTTCGAAGAAGTTCCAAAATAAGTCGTAAGTGATGCTCGTGTTCCTCCTGACTCTTTGAATAAATCAGGATGTCGTCGATGAAAACAATGACGAACTTGTCGAGATAGGGTTTGCACACCCTGTTCATAAGATCCATAAATACGGCAGGCGCGTTCGTTAGCCCGAATGGCATGACCATAAACTCGTAGTGGCCGTAGCGAGTTCTAAATGCTGTTTTAGAGACGTCCTCATCCCGGACTCTCAGCTGGTGATAACCTGACCTTAAGTCTATCTTGGAGTAGTAGCTCGACCCTTGCAGCTGGTCGAATAAATCATCTATGCGCGGAAGAGGATAACGATTCTTGATCGTCACCTTGTTGAGTTCACGGTAGTCTATACACATCCTGAACGTACCGTCTTTCTTCTTTACGAATAACACTGGAGCTCCCCAAGGCGAAGAGCTAGGACGTATAAAACCCTTTTCCAAGAGTTCTTGTAGCTGCTTTGACAGTTCTTCCAATTCAGTTGGAGCTAGACGATAAGGTGCTCGAGCTATGGGTGCTGCTCCTGGAGCGAGCTCGATCTGAAATTCGACCTGGCGAAGAGGCGGTAACCCAGGTAACTCTTCAGGAAACACTTGAGGAAAGTCGCGTACAACAGGAATATCCTCTAGCTTCTTCCCTTTCGTCGATGTATCTGTAACGAGTGCTAAAATAGCTGTGTGGCCCTTTCGCAAACACTTCTGAGCCTTCAAGAAAGAAATGATGCCACCCGCGACACCACTTTTGTCGCCTTGAACTTCGAGAGGTTCTTTTCCAGTACGGGAATTGCGAATAATCTTCTCTTTGCATAGGATATCTGCTTGCTGTTGGGAAATCCAATCTATCCCAATGACGATGTCGAAATTACCCAAGACTATGGGAATGAGGTTGATGGAGAATGTCTGACCAACTAAGACGAGGTTACAATCCTTGACTACCAGAAGATTGCTGACCGGTGATCTGATAGTCATCAATCTTTCGCTGTCGTGTCTGAGACTGAACTGAAGTTAAACCCTTGCTGAAGGTTCCATCCCACCTTCTCTTGTTGTCACTGGGAATAGCAGAAGTAGTAGTGGTAGCACCAATGCGTCTAGGCAGCTTGTTCTGTTCCACTGCCTTGTCTGTGAGACGATGAGCAAGATGAGTAACATCTTGAATAGTAGCAAGGTTAGCAGAAGTCACATGACTTTGAATCTCTGATACTAAGCATTTGAGGTACAGCTCAATGCGCTTGATGGGAGGATCCACCATAGTAGGGCACAAAGTTGCCAGTTCGTTAGTTAGCTTCGTATACGCCTCTATTTCTGACCCCGTCATCTTCAGGTTAAAGAACTCCACTTCCAGTTTGTGGGTGTCATAAAAATCATTCCATGGGGTGGCATTAGCAGCCTCCAGCCCCAGCATCTGAACTTGCGCGTTCCACCAAGTTAGCGTAGCGCCTTCGAGAGTATCGGTGGCGTACTTCTCCCTGCGAACCTCAGGGCATTCACTCATTTCGAAGACCGATTCGAGTTCCTCGAACTAATGGAGGAGTCCAACAGCTCCTTCAGTGTCGCCGAAAGTAGTAGGACGACAGTCCATAAAAGTCTTGTATGTGCATACAGGTGGCTGAGCGTGTTGACTTGTCGTGTGCGTAAGAGAAATCGAAATTAAGCACAAGTGTTGAGTTACGAGAGTAGGATCTAAAGATCCTAGAGTAAGTGGTGATGGCAGGTTACACCTCCTGCCTCGGCAGCTGCGAGTGCTGCAGTAACTTGTTCAGTGATCGAAGCCGCCAACTGGGCTTGAGTTAAGTTAACGCGTCCACTCATGATCTTGACATCAAGAAGAACATGTGGGTGAGAGGTTCGCGAATAGTGCGAAGAGAGTGAGCACACAAGTATTCTCGAGCAATAACATATAGTAGGTTCAGTAATCTGAGCATACCACGAGCAAAGTTCTATGTAATTCTAGCAAGTAGGTAAAGTAACATGAATAGTAGTACCTATGATGTTGAGCCTTGCACGTGGAGCGAAGCGTCGTTGTGGATCGTGAGCACTGTTCTGGTTATAGTCTGGTTTTAACAAAAACATTTTCCCCATATTAAAACCAAGTTCTCTATAACCAATGGCTCTGATACCAATCTGTCACACCCCCAAAATCCACACGCGGAGTATCACCGCTTGGAGGCGTGACTGACCAGGATCAAGCCACCAATCATATTGAACATATAAGTAAATACCAAAAATCATTCATCAATACGAAAGGTGTTTTCAAAACCAAACATTAACAAGTGTGTAGCGGAAGCATAAATATGAAAACCCATTGTAAATAGTAAATTCAAATGTTTAGATAGATAACATGGCATCATCGATCCATGTCCCACAACGACCTGCTCCTCCCTGTGCAAGCTCCATATGTACCTAAGGTCCTGCAAGGCATGCAAGAGAGAGTCAACAACTAGTTGAGCGAGTTCACAGTGAGTTTGTTTAGTTATAGTGTTCATAATGTAGTTCGTATGTTCATTTAGTAATCATGTATCGTATGTATCGTATCGCGGCCCTCTAGGCATGTTTGCGAAGTATAGTGGGGATTTCCCATGTTTGCTAGACTAGGTATAGTAGTATCGCGGCCCTTCCTGGCATGTTTGCGAAGATTAGAGTATATAGTTCGCGGCCCTTTCTAGGCATGTGTGCGAAGATTGTCATAATATCGCGGCCGACCCTTGGCGTGTGTGCGAAGATCGTTTAAATTAGTATAACCAGTCTAGTCTGTTCTTATCCATAATCCTTCCTCTACCGGGAATCATATATCTAAGTTCCATAAACTGAACAAATAAATAATCCAACCCATTCCCATTCTGGGAATCCCATGCCTTGGCTGTGTGAACTCACCTTGGTTTGCTCGGTATGCTAGGTTATGTGCTCGCAAATAAGTCAATCACGTCCTAGAGTATGCACGTATATAAAATCAGTTTGTGTTCAAGTTGTTCACGTATAAGCAAGTAACACGTAATCATAATCATACAAGTCATGCATATCAGCTAATAGTTGTTTATAATTCCAGTTAATTTTTAACAGAGATTAACCAGTTATTGTGCAGATTTACCCAATCGGCGAAACACAATGTGTTTCGCCATGTCCGTTTCGCCGCCAAAAGTGTTTCGCCATGCATTTAATACGCCCCAACCCAAAAACAATAATGCAGTTTCTAATTAAGATTATCGGTACACATTATGGACTTGGTTGCCTAGCATTATTGGGCCGAAGCCCATAGCCAATGATTTCGGTTGACCGCCCAACCCCACATGACCTCCTGCAACTACTGACATTTGACCTTGAAACCTAGGGACTTTACTAGCCGCCCTTTTCATGTGCACAATTCCATAACCTTCACATGTATTGACTTTTGATGTGATCAATTATGTAAGATGCCACTGTTCTTTGATTGAACCACCATTCAACCTAGCCGCCAATTCATCCAATATTCCATAAGATCACATGCCATTCAAATCATTACCCACCAACTATTAATACATGACATCAAACACCAAAATTCCAACTATCACATGCTACTGTAAACTCCCATATAATAACATTCACATGCTATACAATTAAATATGGCTGCACTTGCATTTGACCAGAATTATTATATCCTCTTCTCTATTGTTGGCCATTAAATCATATTCTAATAACAAAGGTTGCATCAGGTTATCATGTGACTTATGACAGATCAATATACATTTATTGTTTGCATGTGATTTTCAATCAAACTGAAACAACAGTTGTCGTCATTCAGCCATCATTCAACATCAGCAATCATTATAACATAACCCTATCACATATTCAACAGTATCGACATGTAGATCTATTTTCAAATCCTGGACACATTAATATCATACAAAACATCCTTAACAGACACACACGATAGATCATATCATTCGAATCATCAATCCTAACACAACGTCATGTTTCGCGTAACAAAGTATATAACTGATCAAATCATACACATCGACTCAGAACATCACAACCATATATTCGATTTAAAGCAACAATCCGTTAAGTTTAACACTAACCGAGATAACGAGCCAATAACTTGCTTGATATAACAGATTCCAGGGACACAAGTTTGCCGTCAGGTTCAAGGGTAGCGAGAGAGGATGTGAGAGATAATGTGAGTGGTGCTTAGGGTTTCTGCCGACTATCGTTTTTACGTGAAGATAAGGAACAACATTATAACTAAACATTACTGGGCCTAAAGCCCATATACTGTTTTCGTTAATCACATGTGGACGAAAACACACATGTGTTTTCATGTGGAACTGTTTTCAGCTAGGGAATGATTTCGTGTATTCCTAGTTGATTTGCAATATTCCCAAAAATAATACAACATTGTAATTTAACCATGCATGCTTATATTTTACCACAATATTTATAACACACTTATAAGGCACATCAAGTATAACATATCAGTCACAACGTAATTTAACAGATTACAAGCGTGTACTAAGTGAACAAACAAGTTGTGCAAACACACAGTCTAAACCATTAACGTGTAATTAATGCGAAGACAGAGACTCAGAAACTCGAGTTGTCACATTATCCCCAACTTGAAAGAAATTTCGTCCCGAAATTTAGTACGTGGTTACTGAGGAAGCTAATTTGTGTGACGTTGATTACCTGTTTCGTATCGCGGCTCCCCGAGCAGGTTTGCGAAGATTATTGGTTTTCCTGGGGTGTCACATGACAAACCCCCTGAACAGCCCTATATATAGAATATGTTGGCCTTCAGTTTCAAATCACACCGAAACACTATCTCTCTCGAATTTCTGAAGTTTTAATACAATTTTTGGGTATAATACTCCCCTAATTAACGAGGTTCTGCCCCAATGTAAGTATTCTAACCCCGGTTACATATTATATACGATGCCCGATTGATCCAGGGTTCCGTAACGACTGTTGAGGTTCTGCCCGACGTAGTCATTGGAATGTTGTCTCGGGGAGGGTATTACTAATGTAAATATAAAGGGTTATTATACTAACATATGTACGTTTGTGTAAATTATAGATTATCACCAGGAAACCCTTATAAAAAACCTAAGACAACAATGTGAGTAATCTTCTTTTTGTAAATTGTTTTTACAAAACCTTAAATGTTTTACAATGCCATTAAGCAGTGATTGAGTCTTTGTAGTTCTTCAATTACTGCCGGTATGTTGGGGTTTTGTATACAAAATGTGGAACACGTTACCATTGGACAACGAGTTAGCCAATGTGTAATATGACCCACCAGTCAGGATTGACAATACTGAATGAGTAATTGTGTAGAAATAAACAATGTGATTGCTCTCAATACTGTTAAGAATCAAATGTTTCTTGATTAAACTGGGATTCACTCACCAGTATTTCCCACTGACAAATGTTTTTAAAACGCGTTTCAGGTAACAAAATGTAAAAGCTAATTAGAAGAAAGCCAGCTGGAGAGCACTGACGGCTTAGAAAAATGTGGCTATAAAAGTTACCTAAAAGACTTTTAAATTCAATAAAATAGGGTTTATCCCTATAAACATGTTGTAATAAGAAACTTGGGTTTTACCCATGTGTTTATTAATATAAAATATGGTGGTTTTACTCTGATAAACATTTCCTAACTACGGTCCTGATGAAATTTCCGCTGCCAAAATAATAATAATGATCGACAAAATGATACCACCACAACTGGTCTCGCGACCGCCCATTCCCGGGACAGATAGGGGGCAGGGGTTGCGACACATGATGAATAGAATATGTAAACCATATCTGGATAAATTCATAATTGTCTTTATAGATGATATTCTTATTTACTCTAAGAGTAAAGAAGATCATGCAGATCATTTGTTTATACTTCTGAATTTACTGAGAAACGAAAGGCTTTACGCTAAGTTTTCAAAATGCGAATTTTGGTTAAAGGAAGTGCAGTTTCTTGGACACCTTGTTAATCATGAAGGAATTCATGTTGATCCACAAAAATCGAGGCGATTACTAAGTGGAAAATCCCAGAATCAACGACGGAAGTAACAAGTTTCCTTGGACTAGCAGGTTATTATAAACGTTTTATTTAAGATTTTTCTAGAATAACTATTCCCTTAACCAAATTGACCTGCAAATCAATTAAGTTTGAATGGGGACCAAAACAGGAAGCCTTTAAAATTCTAAAGCAAAAGTCAACCAACGCACCTATACTCACGTTACCAGAAGGAACTGAAGATTTGATAGTCTATTTTGACCCGTCTAAGTTAGGTTATGGATATGTGTTGATGCAACGTCAAAAGGTTATAGCCTATGCCTCTAGACAACTTAAGAATCATGAAGAGAATTATACAACCCATGATCTAGAATTAGAAGCCATAATTTTTGCCCTTAAGATTTGGAGACACCATCTTTACGGTAGCAAGTTTATTGTTTTCACCGACCATAAGAGTCTAAGATATGTTTTTGGGCAAAAGGAATTAAATATGAGACAGAAACACTGGATGGAGATTCTTAGTGATTATGATTGTGATATCCGTAATCATGTAGGAAAGGCTAATGTAGTAGTTGATTCTTTAAGTCAAAAGTATCATGAAAAACCAAGACGAGTACGTTCTCTCAAACTAAATCTGCAGATAGATTTAAATGAGCAAATTAGAGAGATACAGGAAACAATAATCAAGGACGATACTGAAGGATTAAAAGGAATGATTAAGGAATTAGAACAAGGAACAGATTGAATTTGGAGATTCCATAAGAAAAGAATCTGGATACCCAAACAAGGAAACCTACGCCACCGAATATTAGAAGACGCCCATAAGTCTAAGTATACAATACATCCTGGTAAAGATAAAATGTATCAAGACTTATCCTCCGAAGGTTTTAGAAAATGGGGAGGTTGTTGCTGTTATAAATCTCGAGAAAATAGTTGAAGCCAAGACGGTGTATAGTGCCTATCTTTATGGGTATTTTATTGGGAAGGATTTACCTTTGGGTATGGTCAGGTTTCATTTGAGTAAGATGTGGAAGCAGTTTGGGATTATGCAAATTTCAACAAATGGGAAGGGAATTTATTTTTTCAGGTTTAGGAATAAGGCAGGGATGGTGGCTGCTATTGATAAGGGTCCTTGGTTGGTTAATGATGTCCCTCTTTGTCTGAAGAAATGGGAAGCTGGTGTTACTTTGGAGAAGTCAGAACCTTTCAAAATATCATTATGGATTACTATTCCTAATTTGCCCCTAGAATTATGGAATACTTTTAGTATTTGCAGTATGCTGAGTTGTGTGGGGTATCCTTTGCTTTTTGATAAAGTTACAACTGCAATATGTGGAATTACTGAAGGTCCTCCTGGGTTTGCTAGAGTTTTGGTGGAAGTTGATGCTGATACAGTTTTACCAGAGTTTGTTAAAGCCTATTATCCTGAGGATGGTGATCAGCCGGCTTCTATTAAAGATGTTAGAATCGAGTATCAGTTAAAGGTGAAGAAATGTAATGAATGCAGGGTTTTTGGGTATGATTTTGACTCTTGTAATAAGAGAATTATGTCTGAAGAAGAAATTAAGGAGAAGACTCAGAAGTTAATTAATGAGATTAAGTTTGCTGATCCTGCTAATTTTCCTGTTTCTGGGGTGGGTCCTGATGGTTTTGCTACTATGGGTAGGAATAACAGAGTTCTAAGGAATGGTCAAGGTAGAAATAATAATTTGAGAAGTTCCAATGGTCGAGGAGCAAAGTGAATGATAATTGGGGTAATGGTAGGGGTGCTTTTTCTGGTGCTGGTACATCAGGAACAAAGAATGCAAAAGGTGAGATTATAAAGCAAGGAGAGAAAGGGATGGTTACTATTAAAGATGGTGGTAGAAAGGGGTTTGCTCCTAAAGTTCAGAAGCAGGTATATAGGCCTGTTGGAAAGGGTCCTAAAGAGTCCTTTGGTGGAGAGTCTATGAAAATAAATACTGTGAAAGTGGCTAACAAATTTGATGTGTTAAGTGAGGAGGTTTCTGAGAAAGTTTTTGGGGATACCGTATCTTTGGGTGATGTATCTGTGGAGGGTATATGTAGGGAGAGTTTTTCTATGGGGGTTTCTAAGGGCGAGATGTCTGAGGTTGAGGGTGAGATGGGGGTGAGTTTGGAAAATGTGGGTAAAGAAGATCAAGTTTGTGGTATGTCTGTTGATCAGAAAATTCAGCGTGAGAAAGAAGTTGAGATGAAAGACACTAATGAATGTTTGGCGAGCAAGATCTCTACTAAAGTTAATTATAGAGTTGGGTACTTTAAAATGAATGAGGCTTAGTTTAATAAAGTGGCTCGATATATTTTAAAAAGGGTGGATCCACCTTTAGAGGTTAAGAAGAAATGGAATATAGGGTAGTTGAAGATTTTTCAAGAGCAGTGGGATAAGATGAAGTTTGAGAAGTTAGTACCTGACTATGATGTTGATTCCGAAGAGGATGAAATGGCTATATCTATGAAGAATGATGCTGTGAAGGACACTTCTGTTTTTAGTGATCCTTTGTTAAAGAAGGTTTCCCAATGAAGATGCAAATTTTATCTTGGAATGTGAGGGGTTTGGGTAGTGCGGTTCATCAGGCTGAAGTGAAGAGGTTGTTAGCTGATAATAAGATTAGTGTTTGTGGTTTACTTGAAACACATCTTGGGGAAGATAGTTTAAGGGAAGCTTGCAATAAGATTAATAAAAGATGGAAATGGGTTTCTAATGCTGATAAGTGTATTAACTGGGTCAGAATTGTTTTGGGGTGGAATCATGTTATTGTTTACTTAATGGTATTGGAGTATATTGATCAAGTCATGCATTGTTCTATTAAAAGGTTAGATGATGGGTGCAGTTTCTTATGTTCTTTTGTTTATGGGCATGCAAATTATCCTGGTAGAAGGCCTTTGTGGGAATATTTGATAAAGTATGGTAATAATGTTTAGAATAAGCGTTGGGTGTTAACTGGTGATTTTAATGCAATATTACATTCTTATGAAAAAAGTTCAGTGCACAATGGGGTTAATTATGGGATGGTGGAATTCCAGGAGTATATAGCTGAGTTGAATATCTTAGATTTATCTAAAACTGGTTTTTTGTATACTTGGAATCAAAAGCCTGATAATAAGGATGGGATTATGGAGAAGCTGGAGAGAATTATGGGAAATCAGTTGTTTATAGAGTCTCATCCTGCTGTGTATGCTAAGTTTTTGCCTTTTTACACATCTGATCATTCCCCTACGGTTATGGTGTTTTCGGATTTTAAAAGAAGCAGCCCTAAATACTTTAAGTTTTGGAATTTCCTAGCCTACAAGAATGACTTCTTACCTATTGTTAAAAGGTGTGGGATAGAAGGGTTACTGGGTACCAGATGTTAATGGTTGTATCTAAATTGAAGGCGCTTAAAAAACCTTTGAGGAAGTTGAAATTTGAACAGGGAAACTTACATAAAAAGTTGATTTTCTGAGATGTAAACTTGAAAGAATTCAGAATGCTGCTGTTGAAGACCCTAATAATCAAATTTTAAGGGAGGAGGAGACTGTTTATGTGAAACTTTTTAAAGAAGCCCTAGTTGATGAAAAACTGTTTTTAAAACAGAAATCTAGGGTTCATTGGCTTAAAGTTGGAGATAAAAATAATAAGTATTTCCACCAATCTGTGAAACATAGGGAGTGCAGGGATTGTATTAATCAGATTGTTGATCTGGAAGGTGTGGGGTATGAGGGGCTGAATAGAGGAAATGCTTTTGTTAAGTATTTTAAGGGGATCTTGGGGGTTAAAGCTATTGTTGAGCCTGTGTTGGATCCCGAGTCTTTGTTTATTAATAAACTGGATGAGGTTGACTCAGTCTATGGTTAGGAGTATTAGTAAAGAAGAAGTAAAGGTGGCCATGTTCCAGATTAGTGATGAAAATGCACCCGGGCCTGATGGTTTTTCTGCAAAAAATTTTAAAAGTGCCTGGGATGTGGTGGTAAGGAAATTACTGATGCTGTGTTGGAATTTTTTGAGAATGGGAAGCTGCTAAAAGAAGTGAATGCCATAGTTATATCAATGATTCCTAAAGTGAAAACACCTAAAGCCGTAAACGAATTCAGGCCTATTTCTTGCTGTAATGTGTTGTATAAGTGCATTAGTAAGGTTATTGGTAACAGGTTAAAGGGCTGTTTTGGAAAGCTGGTGAGTTGCAATCAGAGTGCTTTTGTTCCTGGTAGATTGATTAGCGATAATATTCTGCTGTCTCAGGAGTTGATCAAGGGGTATGATTGGAGTAAGGGGTTTTCTAGAGTTGCTTTGAAGATTGATCTTCAAAAGGCTTATGATTCAGTGGCTCATAGTTTTTTGGAAGACTGTTTGAAGCACTTTGGTTTTCATGAGAAATTTACTGGGTGGATAATGACATGTATGTCCTCTGTTTCCTATACTATATCTATGAATGGCAACATGTTTGGTTTCTTTAAAGGGGAAAGGGGGTTAAGGCAAGGTGATCTAATGTCACGTTACCTTTCTACCCTTGATATGGAAGTTTTGAATCTTATTCTTATTAGAAGAATCAGATGCTGTGAAAATTTTGTATACCATTGGAAACGTGAAAAGCAAAAGTTGACACATTTATGTTTTGCGGATGTTTTGTTCATATTCTGTGGGGCTGATATTGAATCTATTGGTGTTATTAAGGAGGCTTTAAGTGAGTTTAGTATGATTTCTGGTCTTGTGCCTAATATGGGAAAAAGTGAGGTTATTTTTTGAAATGTTAGTGAAAGTTTGAAGATAGATATTCTTGAAGCTCTTCCATTTAGAATTAGGAAGTTTCCTATGAAGTATCTGGGAATTCCTCTTTCTTCTAAAAAGTTGTTTCAGAAAGATTGTAGGGTTTTAATTGATAAGGTTAAGTACAGATTAACAGATTGGAGAATAAAATTTCTTTCCTATGCTGGAAGGGTGCAGCTTATCAGATCTGTTTTATCCTCTTTAACTATTTACTGGGCTTCTTTATTTATTCTGCTCTGTAATGTGACAGAAGATATTGAAGTTCTGATTAGGGGGTTTTTATGGCAACAAAGGGAGGGGAGAAAGGGCATTGCTAGGGTCAAATTGGAGGAAGTTTGTTTTCCTAAGCATCAAGGGGGTTTGGGTGTTTCTTCTTTGAGAATTCAGAATGTTGCTTTGATGGCTAAACATATTTGGAATCTGCTTTCTAACAAAGTTCTATATGGGTGGAATGGGTGAAAGCTTATAAGCTGCATGGTAAAAGTTTTTGGGAAATTGGGGAGACTAGAAATGACTCTTGGAGTTGGGGACAATTATTGCAGCATAGAAATCAGTTAAGGAGTAAATTTGTTACTAAAGTTGGAAATGGCAGGAATGTGTTTGCTTGGCAGGATAAGTGGCATGGGATAGGTTCTTTGGCTGATCAGATTTACAGAAGGGATATCAGGGCTGCTGGTTTTAACTATAAAACTAAATTAGCTGATTTGTATGATGGCTATTGTTGGAAAGTTCTAGAAGAATGGTATGAGAAATATCCTTGATTTGTTTCTTATAAGATTCCAGATTTTGATGTTAATAAAAAAGATTGTGTTTTATGGAAAGGGGTGGATGGTGAATGTGTTTATTAATCTGTGAAAATGGTGTATAAAAGTCTGTGTAAGGAGGGAAATGTGGTGAAGTGGGGTGATTTTGTTTGGTTTAGTCAATGTATACCAAGGCATTCCTTCATTGTTTGGTTAGCTGTAACACCTCGAAAATTCATGTCCAATAACATAAAGACACGTGTCATGTAAGATAAACGTGTCATGAACCCGGATCAAGTTGAAGGATGTATGGTAGGATTTAAAGGTGTCAACATGTTAATAAATACCTCTGAGCGACCTATTTACAAATCCCAAACCTTAATATATTACACAAACATTCAACACATTCAAATCTGGTTAAATTGATAATCTAAATTGGACTAAGAATATAGTTTTATGGTTCTTACGACAAGTTCCTTTAAAAAGCATCCAACACAAGAATCCAAGGCAACATAAGTCCATGGCTAGGCATGCATGCCTTTTCAAAACTGATCATGTGGTCCCACACTGTTGCAAAGACCCAAGATTCGGAGTAGGAAAGTTGCATGGCCAAAAATTGAAAGTTTTCAAGTTTTTGTCTTCTGATGAAGGTTTACGGACCGCAAAGGTCACCCCTTACGGTCCGTAAGGGGGCGGAGCTGAGCATAAATAATTAAGAAGCGGATACGGACCGCAAAGACAAGGGCTTACGATCCGCAAGCACTGCAACCGGGCGATATAAGCCAAGGTCGGTTACGGACCGCAAAGCAATGGGCTTACGGTCCGTAAGAAGTACTTACGGTCCGTAAAACTCTTAGCTTACAGTTCGTAAGACTGTCGCTGTCAGCAGAAAATGGGCAAATGCCTGTTCAGCCTGTTGCACCGCCTTACATGAGTGGTTTTCGAATTCAGGGGATTGCAACTGGTTTTTGGCATTATAGGGACACATGGGACCATCATAAAACATCAGTAGACTTGGTTGGCATCATCTCATGCAATCTAAGTTTGTATATATAGAGCATTGTTGCAACTCTTGAAACTTGCTCACTTCAAGTTCACTCAAGGCTTATTTCTGGAACTTCTCTGATCAGCAACAGGCTTTCTTAGGATCCCTAATCATACTTAGGACTCTTGTAAGTGTCCTTAACCTTCTTTAATTCAGTTTTACTTAGTTAATTAACCTAAAGTCAAACCGTCGTAATTAAAGTTTGACTTCGAGATTAATTTAAATTTGTCCAGTCAAATCTCGAATTGAAAGTACCTATGAGTTGGTAATTATGTGGGTAATAAACCCTTAAAAGGGTACTCTCTGATTCCCACTCTAACTAGGTCAAATGTCGGGTCAAAGTTAATCCTAAAAAGTCAACAGAAAGCTTATTTTTAAATTAATGCATAATTAGCAATGTAGAAGCCATGCAACCTGTTTTATCATTAATATAACTTGGTAATTAATGTAAGAACATGTCTAAACATGTTCGACCCGACAATTTTCAGTTTAGGCTCGGTTCGAAACCGAAAGTCGCATAATTTGACTTCTGCTTTGACTTTCAGTTCTGACCCGTTTGAGCATAGTTTAGAAATACCTTAGAGTCTTATTTGGACCAGGTTTCATGTTAGTATAACCCTCTGTGATTATACAACTTGGTTCATTGTTGACCGATTCATATGCATGTTTCTGTTAAGTGCTTAAATGTTGACTATTCTGCCCTTTTAACCTTAAAACGTGATTTTTGAAAAAGTAAAAGAGTAGAAACCTTCATTACTGATTTATAGACTTGTCCCTAAAATTTGACTTCAGTTTGAGGTCTAGATTAGGAGTTATGCTCATTAGCGTAAATAAAAAGCTTCTTATTAATTAAACGGCATAATTAGCATATAGCCTATCTAAACCCAATTTTTGATATCAAACTTTTTACCCACTGATATAAAATAATATTTTGGGATTTTTGAAGATTTTTATTTATTTTTTAGGCTGAGCATAACATAGGGTTCTAAGCTTGATTCGTTTATTGGCGGTTTTGCCCTTTTGGGCTATAAAATGAGTTTTACAAATCCTTTTGATATTAAACCTTTTTCTACTGATCTAATATGATAAATAAAACATTTTGAGCCTTCTGGAATTATAAAAATATCAGCTTTCCTTTAAAAACCCGGAAATAGCTCAAAATCGTCTTTTTATGCGTTTTTAACGCATAGTATGTATTAGAACTATTATGAACATATAAGGTTTGATGCTTACTGATATTTTTAGTAAATTTTTATATTTTAATAGTAAGCAAAAGTTTTAAACTCAGGTTTCCAGTTTTGACCTTTTAGGCTTATGTAAATTACCAAAATGCCCCTACGGTGCATAGTTTGATTATAAATGATAAATTTCACATATATATAATACCCTACTGATATAACTTATTAAAATAAATATTTTTACTGATTATATCAGACTTGAAACTCTGATTTATAAATAATCTCCTTTATGAGCTTTAAAATGACCAAAATACCCCTACGGGGCATAGTTTGAGTTTAAAATCATTTTGGGCATAATAGAAGATATCTTACTGATGTCACAACATATTTAAGGCATATTAACTTAGGAAACTTGTATATGACTCTTTTGGTTACCCGTTACGCACTTTTCGCGTTCGGATCGGCTTATGTAACTAGTTTGCATATAATAGCCGAAACAGGTCAAACCATATCATTTTTGTCTCAAAATCCAGAATGTGTTTAGTATACCCACATTAAACAAGTATACAAGCTTGTTGGGTCAAAACCACATTCTAAACCGGTCTTCGCTTTATTATGCGTTTGAACCGTATCTTCCTTTTTAAAACTAACCGGTCTAAGCTTAGGCTTAATTATAGACCCGTTATGATTCTAATAGGTTATTATAAACCTTCGTTCCAGAATAGGAGACCCGGTAAAAGCTACGTGCACTTGCTAATTGTGATTATTACTTGCAAAGGTAAATACTTTTAACTTATTTTCCCTATACGGGCTTGGGGTACGGTATATAAAATACCGCTTGGTCGGGCATTGAATTTTTAATCGTATGGAGGTTAATTTATTGAAATGACCCGTTTAAATTGTTTTGTTTGCTTAAAACCTTTGGGGGGTTAATGACCATGTCCCGGATATCCTTGGCATCATTCATGAAATGGCCACGACCTAAGCATGGGGTGTAGGCATACAACCGACAGTGCATATATAAATAATAAGGTATAACTGCCGGTTTCGGGAAAAACCCGCCGCGGGACTATATCATGTGGTGTGTCAATTAATCTTTAACCCGGTATTCAACCCGGGCTACTGAACGTATAAGGAACATGTAATTCTTTTACAAGTTTATATATATAAATAATTATTCCAAGTTATAAAAAGTTTTGTGCCATGTGCATTCAAATCAATTTTCTAAAACATTTTCAAAATGAGTCAGTTAATTGTATTTACCAGTGTAAACTGACGTATTTTCCCAAAAAGGCTAAGTGCAGGTACTAATCGGAATAGGCTGGTCTCTCCTAGCATCAAATAGAAGTCTCGCAAGCTTAGATGCCTCTGTTGAACAATATTTTTTTCCTTTTTATTTGATCCGCCTGTGGATCCGTTTCAACTACCTTGTGATACTTAATATTACAATATATTCGCTTGAAATGAATCTATCTATCTTTTGCTTCCGCTGTGTATTTAAATTTGTGTTGTTTGACTATGATGATATCAACTACGTC
The DNA here is from genome assembly GCA_030545235.1 of Helianthus tuberosus. Lineage (NCBI taxonomy): Eukaryota > Viridiplantae > Streptophyta > Magnoliopsida > Asterales > Asteraceae > Helianthus > Helianthus tuberosus. Next base: position 20,593 of record JARYGA010039352.1, read on the forward strand.
ACGATACTCCCCACCGGCCCCACCGGTAATACGTGGAAATATCGGGGTGTGACAGGTTGGTATCAGAGCTAACGCTGAGTGAATTAAACACTAGCCTTTTGTGTTTAATCTCAGTTACCCAAATTGCACATTCCTCGATCCTCGAGTCTAGACAAATAACATAGGACAAATTTTGTTTTGTTTTATGTTTGTCTTTCATTTTATATATATTCTTGTTGTTATCTTTGTTTATGTTGACAGGTTAACAATGCCGCCACGATTCAGAAGAGGTAGAGGCAAGGCTCCAATGACGGGCCATGATCACGAGGCCGGACCTTCCCACCGGCGCACGCCATCCATCACCATGAGCACCAGTCCCCAAGAACCTTGGAGGACATACATTGAACCCGGGAGACGATCCGTCTCTCTAAGCTCATCACCATCCTACCTCCACTCATTTGGGCCTCAGTCCGAAAATGAGCCCAACGAACCACAACCTTCCTTTATACCTCTCCAGCGGTCCAACTCCCACCATTCCTTTGGTGACCCCTCATCTGCCTACCAGAGCCGGTTCAACCCGGCAAACTACATTCAAGAACCAGTGGGTTTTAACCCATTGGGCCCCGAAGACCATTTCCCTGAAGCTCAGGGGATGGATATGGATGAAGATCCGGACCCCCCAAACCATAAACCAGAACCCCCAACCATCCCATTGATATTTTCGATGGGTCCTCTTTCCATGGATCACCTTATCGTGGTCCAGATAGTTACCAGGCGAGGTTCACCCAGTATGATTGGGTGGTCACACCTTCATACCACTCCTTGCCCCACCAATAGCAGCAGGATCCTTCTGAGGATTCTCGTTTTGTGGCAGTTACTCCGCCACCACCACCACTAGTTCAGCAGCCGCCTCCGACACACCGAGGCGGAGGAGATCAAATGCACGGATGTCCGTGCGAGGAGGAGTGCGTATCAGCACCCCTCAACCTTCAAGTGACAGCCACTATCCGCCACTTCATGAAGACCCGCAGACGGGAGGACCTTCAAACCCCGTCTCTGAGGTAGACTCGGTGCCTGTAGCACCACCACCATTGGGTTTTGGTAACCCAATTCTGACATACGCCGGTTCAGCAGCGTATAATCCCTTTGAGCAGCCGGCCCACACCAACTACAACTATGCAGAGGCCGACCCATATCTTGTAGCGGCAAACTACAATGCCTTCCATCCTGAAGGACCATATGGAACTCCTTGGGGAACTGGGTACCCACCTTATGGGTATCATCAACCGCCGCCTCCTCAACCTCCGCTATATCAGCAACCCCTGCAGCCGCCAGTGATGTCACCACCGCAACATCAGGAGATTCTGCAAAGGATTAATGAGGTGCAGCATGAAGTGCGGGAAGACCGTAGGCAAAACCGAGGAATGTTCAAAAGTTTGGCAAACTTAATTAAAGGGAAAAGCAAAAAGGATCACTAAATCCTTTATTTGTTTGTTTGTTCTTAGTGTTGTAATCATGTCCCTGCGTGGACATTTGTTTCTGTATTCTGCCCCTGCGTGGGCATGTCTTTCTGTTGACCCCTGCGTGAGTATGTTTATTTGTTTCGCCCCTGCGTGGGCATGTTATTTCTTAGAGGTCCCGTTTAGGGCAAAATTTGTATTGTTTGAATTTGTGATGGAATGGTTTAAATTTTAATTTTCATAATTGTTGCTAATTATATGCATAAACATAAAACATAAAATAAATGAAAATATAAAATTCCTTTATAAGATCTACCATTATAATAAAATGGCAAAAATCTAAAAAGTGACAAGGCCTAGCCCATGTGTCATTTTAAGACAGGGTCAAAATGGTAATTCCTCAATTAGATTCAGATCCTTATTAACATCTCAATTTAGGATTGTTCTGCGTTAAATATTAAAAGAATCTTAAAGGTAAAACCTAGTCTATATGTCGTTTCAGACATGGCCAAGATAGTAAAACCTACACAAAAGATTCCAATCCTTGTTAACATCTGAAAACATGTTAACACTCATGGCAAAATGTGATTCGATAAAATCGCATAAGTCATCTTTAAATTAGGATATCCCAAAATCCCTTTTGTCTAAATAATCATCCATTAATAATGAAGTTCCTACGGGCTATACTCATTGTCATATAAGACAAAAGACAGTAGTGGTCTTCGACCCCCTGTTATGAAGAGGTAATGAATTATGATTAAAGCCTTAATACCTTGATCCTATAAGATCATAAATAAAAGTTTAAAACTGCCCATGTGACTAGGCCTCTTGTGCACCAATAATATCTTTATTATTTTATTACTTAGGATAAATTGTAATAAAAATCCTAAATAAGTGTGTTTAAATAAATTAACCACATATGGTTATAGTTACCATGGTTAATGAAATGCCATAAAAGACAATTCAATAATAGGCTCATGAATAAATCCTTGTTAATATTTTATGTAGCAATACAAACTACTACATGGCGGACTCTGATGAAGTCAACAGTCGCCCAAAGGAGAATCATGATAATGCCAAAATAAATATAACGGGTGCAGAGCTGCAGGCATTGGTAGACAATGCCGTTACACGAGCTCTAGAAAGACGAGATGATGAGTCTAGTAGTACCCGCAGCAGAACCTTATCGGTACAGCATGAAAAGTCACACTCTAAAGCTCACTCTAAGGCTCATAGCAAGCCTCATTCTAAACAAGATGAGCCAAAGAAAGAGGATGATCGAAACTCCTCGAATCAGCACAGTGTTCCATCAAGGAAGATTGTATTTGATCGTGAACCACGTGCTAAAGGTTGCACCTATAAGTATTTTGTTTCATGCAAACCTAGGGATTTCACTAGGGAGAAAGGAGCAGTGGATTGCATGTCTTGGTTAGACGAGATGGACACTGTGGTAGATATCAGGGGTTGCGCTGATAAGGATGTGGTAAAGTTTGTATCTCAGTCATTCAAAGGCGAGGCACTTGCTTGGTGGAGGTCTTTGATTCAAGCAACCGGAAAAATCCCATTGTACAATCTGTCATGGGATCAATTTGTGACATTGATTAAAGAGAACTACTGCCCTCAGCATGAGGTTGAAAGGATTGAGTCTGATTTCTTATCTCTTGTGATGAAAAACCTCGACTGTCAAGCTTACCTTACAAGCTTCAATACTATGTCCAGAATGGTTCCTTACCTTATGACACCAGAACCCAAGAGGATAGCTCGTTTTATTGGGGGGTTAGCCCCAGAAATCAAGGCAAGTGTGAAGGCCTCTCGGCCAGCTACTTTCAGATCTGCAGCTGATACATCTTTGTCCCTCACACTGGACGCGGTCAGGCAGAGATCGTTGAGGAACACTGATGCTGAAAAGAGAAAGCGTGAGGATGACAACTCACGACGTTCAGACAAGAAGCATAAGGGAAACAATGACCACAAAAAGGGTTTTGGAGCAAAGAAAGATGGTCGACAGTCGGGCGATAAGCCAAAGTGCAAGGTCTGTAAGAAGCACCATTTCGGAAGGTGCAGATATGAATCGAAATCCCAGACACAACCAAGAGCTTGTGGGATTTGTAAATCTTCTGAGCACAAGACGATAGAGTGCAAGAAGATAAAGGATGCAACGTGCTACAGTTGCAACGAGAAAGGGCACATTAAGTCCAACTGCCCAAAGTTGGCAAAGAAGGCTGAGGAAGGAAAGAAGACCAATGCTAGGGTCTTTAGAATGGACGCACGAGAAGCTGTTCAGGATAATAATGTGATCACAGGTACCTTCCTCATAAATGATGTCTATGCAAGAGTACTTTTTTATTCAGGCGCTGATAAGTCATTCGTAGATAATAAGTTTTGTGAATTGTTGAAATTGCCTGTTAAAGCCCTAAGTGTGAAATATGAGGTATAATTAGCTGATGGTACCATAGAAACAGCCTCAACTGTGTTAGATGGATGTCTTATATCCATTAGGAACCACTCTTTTCCATTGTCCCTACTTCCTTTGAATTTAGCCGGTTTTGACATTTTAGGCATGGATTGGTTATCCAATAACCAAGCCCAGATCGTTTGCAACAAAAAGAAAGTAGTAGTCAAGACTCCGTCTGGTGAGCCACTTACCATTCAGGGAGATACCCAGTATGGTCTGCCTGAGCAAGTGTCTATGCTCAAGGCATCTAGGTGCTTGAAGAAGGGTTGTGTCATTTATATGGCACAGGTCACTATTGATGAGCAGAATCCCAAGATTGAAGATATCCCTGTCATTTCTGAATACCCAGAAGTTTTCCCGAAAGAACTACCTGGTTTGCCACCAGATAGGCAAGTGGAATTCAGAATTGACATAATCCCAGGAGCAGCACCGGTCGCAAGGGCGCCTTACAGATTGGCACCAACAGAAATGAAAGAGTTGAGAACCCAACTAGATGATTTGTTAGCCAAAGGTTTTATTAGACCTAGTTCGTCTCCTTGGGGAGCGCCAATCCTGTTTGTCAAGAAGAAGGATGGATCGATGCGATTATGCATCGATTATCGCGAGCTTAATAAGGTTACTATTAAAAATATGTATCCTTTGCCCAGGATCGAAGATCTGTTCGATCAATTACAAGGGGCAAGCTACTTTTCTAAGATCGATTTGCGGTCAGGCTATCATCAATTGAAGGTTAAAGATGAAGATGTACACAAGACTGCATTTAGGACTCGTTATGGTCATTACGAGTTCCTAGTGATGCCTTTTGGGCTCACTAATGCACCTGCCGCGTTCATGGATCTCATGAATCGCGTCTGCAAGCCTTACTTGGATAAATTTGTCATCGTCTTCATCGATGACATTCTCATCTACTCGAAGAGCCAAGCTGACCACGAGAAGCATCTCCGTTGCATTCTGAAACTGCTTCATCAAGAAAAGCTCTATGCCAAATTTTCAAAGTGTGAATTTTGGCTTCGTGAAGTCCAATTCCTTGGACATGTTGTTAGTGAGCGTGGTATCCAAGTAGATCCCGCTAAAATTGAAGCTATTATGAACTGGCAAGAGCCAAAGACGCCTACGGAGATTCGCAGCTTTCTAGGATTGGCATGATACTATAGGCGATTTATTGAAAACTTCTCAAGAATTGCAGCACCCATGACTTTACTCACCCGCAAGAATAGCAAGTTTGAATGGGGGCCTAAGCAGCAAGAATCTTTTGATATTCTGAAGCAGAAGTTGAGCAACGCTCCAGTATTGACGTTGCCTGATGGAATTGACGAATTTGTGGTATATTGTGATGCATCGCACACAGGTATGGGATGTGTGCTTATGCAAAAAGGCAAGGTTATTGCCTATGCTTCACGTCAGTTAAAGGTGCATGAGAAGAACTACACCACCCATGACTTGGAGCTGGGTGCCATTGTATTCGCACTAAAACTATGGATGCACTACTTATATGGAACTAAGTGTGTGATCTATTCTGATCGTAAAAGTCTTCAACACTTGTTCAATCAGAAGGACTTGAACATGAGGCAGCGGCGATGGATGGAAACTTTAAATGATTATGATTGTGAGATAAGATACCATCCTGGCAAGGCGAATGTGGTCGCCGATGCCTTAAGTCGAAAGGAAAGAATGAAGCCTATAAGAATCAATGCCAAGAGCATTGAGATAAAGAATAGTTTGAATGAAAGGTTGTTAGCTGCACAAAAGGAAGCTGTATTGGAAGCTAACTATCCTGATGAAAATCTAGGAGTAACTGAAGAACAGTTATCCTATGGCAAGGACGGAATCCTAAGGCTAAATGGACGAATATGGGTTCTAGTTTATGGAGGACTTCGGGATGTTATCCTCCAGGAAGCCCATAGTTCTAAATATTCCGTTCATCCTAGAGCTGATAAGATGTACCAGGATCTAAAGGAAAACTATTGGTGGATAGGCTTGAAGAAGTCTATAGCTGCCTATGTAGCTACATGTTTGACGTGTGCGCAAGTCAAAGCTGAACATCAGAAGCCGTCAGGTTTGCTACAACAGCCTGAACTTCCCACCTGGAAGTGGGAAATGGTGACAATGGATTTCATCACCAAGTTGCCAAAGACAAAGAAAGTAAATGATACTATATGGGTGATAGTAGATAGACTGACTAAGTCAGCACATTTCCTACCCATTAAGGAGACTTATAGCTCTGACATGTTTATAGCTCTGACATGTTAGCCCAATTGTACGTAGATAAGATTGTATCTCTACATGGCGTACCAGTGTCTATTATCTCTGACAGAGATACCAGATACACATCACATTTTTGGAAAAGTTTCCAACAGTCTTTGGGCACGCGCTTAAATTTCAGTACGGCTTACCATCCTCAGACGGACGGGCAGAGTGAGCGTACCATCCAAACTTTGGAAGACATGCTTCGTACATGTGTGATTGACTTACTTGGTAGTTGGGATAACCACCTGCCATTGATCGAGTTCTCCTATAATAATAGCTACCATACAAGCATTCAGGCAGCGCCTTTTGAGGCATTATATGGTAGAAAATGCAGAACGCCTATTTGTTGGGCAGAAGTAGGAGAAGCTCAGTTATCAGGACCTGACATAGTCTTTGAAACGACGGACAAAATTGTCCAGATTTGTGACCGCCTGAAAGCTGCCAGAGATAGGCAGAAAAGCTACGCAGACTTAAGGCATAAACCTCTAAAGTTCGAGATTGGTGATAAAGTTTTGCTTAAAGTATCACCCTGGAAGGGAGTGATGCGGTTTGGTAAGAAAGGTAAGTTAAGCCCAAGGTACATAGGACCATTCGAGATCATCGAATGTGTCAGATCAGTGGCTTATAAGTTGAACTTGCCTGAAGAGCTCAGTGGTATTCACAATGTATTCCACGTCTGCAATCTGAAGAAATGTCTAGCTGACGAATCGCTAGTCATACCACATACAGATGTGCACATAGATGAGAGCTTGAAATTTGTGGAAAAACCTTTGTCGATTGAGGATCGACAGGTAAAGAAGCTTCGAAGGAAGCATGTGCCTATTGTAAAGGTCAAATGGGATGCCCGCATAGGTCCCGAGTATACGTGGGAGGTAGAGTCCACAATGAAAGAAAAGTACCCTCATTTATTTCAATAAATCTCGAGGTCGAGATTTCTTTTAAGGGGTGAGGATCTAACACCTCGAAAATTCATGTCCAATAATATAAAGACACGTGTCATGTAAGATAAACGTGTCATGAACCCGGATCAAGTTGAAGGATGTATGGTAGGATTTAAAGGTGTCGACATGTTAATAAATACCTCTGAGCGACCTATTTACAAATCCCAAACCTTAATATATTACACAAACATTCAACACATTCAAATCTGGTTAAATTGATAATCTAAATTGGACTAAGAATATAGTTTTATGGTTCTTACGACAAGTTCCTTTAAAAAGCATCCAACATAAGAATCCAAGACAACATAAGTGCATGGCTAGGCATGCATGCCTTTTCAGAACTGATCATGTGGTCCCACACTGTTGCAAAGACCCAAGATTCGGAGTAGGAAAGTTGCATGGCCAAAACTTGAAAGTTTTCAAGTTTTTGTATTCTGATGAAGGCTTATGGACCGCAAAGGTCACCCCTTACGGTCCATAAGGGGGCGGAGCTGAGCAAAAATAATTAAGAAGCGGATACGGACCGCAAAGACAAGGACTTACGGTCCGCAAGCACTGCAACTGGGCGATATAAGCCAAGGTCGGTTACGGACCGCAAAGCAACGGGCTTACGGTCCGTAAGAAGTACTTACGGTCCGCAAAACTCTTAGCTTACGGTCTGTAAGACTGTCGCTGTCAGCAGAAAATGGGCAGATGTCTGTTCAGCCTGTTGCACCGCCTTACATGAGTGGTTTTCGAATTCACGGGCTTGCAACTAGTTTTTGGCATTATAGGGACACATGGGACCATCATAAAACATCAGTAGACTTGGTTGGCATCATCTCATGCAATCTAAGTTTGTATATATAGAGCATTGTTGCAACTCTTGAAACCTGCTCACTTCAAGTTCACTCAAGGCTTATTTCTGGAACTTCTCTGATCAGCAACAAGCTTTCTTAGGATCCCTAATCATACTTAGGACTCTTGTAAATGTCCTTAACCTTCTTTAATTCAGTTTTACTTAGTTAATTAACCTAAAGTCAAACCGTCGTAATTAAAGTTTGACTTCGAGATTAATTTAAATTTGTCCAGTCAAATCTCAAATTGAAAGTACCTATGAGTTGGTAATTATGTGGGTAATAAACCCTTAAAAGGGTACTCTCTGATTCCCACTCTAACTAGGTCAAATGTCGGGTCAAAGTTAATCCTAAAAAGTCAACAGAAAGCTTATTTTCAAATTAATGCTTAATTAGCAATGTAGAAGCCATGCAACCTGTTTTATCATTAATATAACTTGGTAATTAATGTAAGAACATGTCTAAACATGTTCGACCCGACAATTTTCAGTTTAGGCTCGGTTCGGAACCGAAAGTCGCATAATTTGACTTCTGCTTTGACTTTCAGTTCTGACCCGTTTGAGCATAGTTTAGAAATACCTTAGAGTCTTATTTGGACCAGGTTTCATGTTAGTATAACCCTCTGTGATTATACAACTTGGTTCATTGTTGACCGATTCATATGCATGTTTCCGTTAAGTGCTTAAATGTTGACTATTATGCCCTTTTAACCTTAAAACGTGATTTTTGAGAAAGTAAAAGAGTAGAAACCTTCATTACTAATTTATATACTTGTCCCTAAAATTTGACTTCAGTTTGAGCTCTAGATTAGGAGTTATGCTCATTAGCGTAAATAAAAAACTTCTTATTAATTAAACGACATAATTAGCATATAGCCTATCTAAACCCAATTTTTGATATCAAAATTTTTACCCACTGATATAAAATAATATTTTGGGATTTTTGAAGATTTTTATTTATTTTTAGGCTGAGCATAACATAGGGTTCTAAGCTTAATTCGTTTATTGTAGGTTTTGCCCTTTTGGGCTATAAAATGAGTTTTACAAATCCTTTTGATATCAAACCTTTTTCTACTGATCTAATATGATAAATAAAACATTTTGAGCCTTCTGGAATTATAAAAATATCAGCTTTCCTTTAAAAACCCGGAAATAGCTCAAAATCGCCTTTTAAGCGTTTTTAACGCATATTATATATTAGAACTATTATGAACATATAAGGTTTGATGCTTACTGATATTTTTAGTAAATTTTTATATTTTAACAGTAAGCAAAAGTTTTAAACTCAGGTTTCCAGTTTTGACCTTTTAGGCTTATGTGAAATTACCAAAATGCCCCTACGGTGCATAGTTTGATTATAAATGATAAATTTCACATATATATAATACCCTACTGATATAACTTATTAAAATAAATATTTTTACTGATTATATCAGACTTGAAACTCAGATTTATAAATAATCTCCTTTATGAGCTTTAAAATGACCAAAATACCCCTACGGGGCATAGTTTGAGTTTAAAATCATTTTGGGCATAATAGAAGATATCTTACTGATGTCACAACATATTTAAGGCATATTAACTTAGGAAACCTGTATATGACTCTTTTGGTTACCCGTTACGCACTTTTCGCGTTCGGATCGGCTTATGTAACTAGTTTGCATATAATAGCCGAAACGGGTCAAACCATATCATTTTTGTCTCAAAATCCAGAATGTGTTTAGTATACCCACATTAAACAAGTATACAAGCTTGTTGGGTCAAAACCACATTCTAAACCGGTCTTCGCTTTATTATGCGTTTGAACCGTATCTTCCTTTTTAAAACTAACTGGTCTAACCTTAGGCTTAATTAAAGACCCATTAGGATTCTAATAGGTTATTATAAACCTTCGTTCCAGAATAGGAGACCCGGTAAAAGCTACGTGCACTTGCTAATTGTGATTATTACTTGCAAAGGTAAATACTTTTAACTTATTTTCCCTATACGGGCTTGGGGTACGGTATATAAAATACCGCTTGGTCGGGCATTGAATTTTTAATTGTATGGAGGTTAATTTATTGAAATGACTCGTTTAAATTGTTTTGTTTTCTTAAAACCTTTGGGGGGGTTAATGACCATGTCCCGGATATCCTTGGCATCATTCATGAAATGGCCACGACCTAAGCACGGGGTGTAGGCGTACACCCGACACTGCATATATAAATAATAAGGTATAACCGCTGGTTTCAGGAATAACCCGCCGCGGGACTATATCATGTGGTGTGTCAATTAATCTTTAACCGGGTATTCAACCCGGGCTACTGAACGTATAAGGAACATGTAATTCTTTTACAAGTTTATATATATAAATAATTATTCCAAGTTATAAAAAGTTTTGTGCCATGTGAATTCAAATCAATTTTCTAAAGCATTTTCAAAATGAGTCAGTTAATTGTATTTACCAGTGTAAACTGACGTATTTTCCCAAAAAGGCTAAGTGCAGGTACTATTCGGAATAGGCTAGTCTCTCCTAGCATCAAATAGAAGTCTCGCAAGCTTAGATGGCTCTGTTGAACAATATTTTTTTTCCTTTTTATTTGATCCGCCTGTGGATCCGTTTCAACTACCTTTTAATACTTAATATTACAATATATTCGGTTGAAATGAATCTATCTATCTTTTGCTTCCGCTGTGCATTTAAATTTGTGTTGTTTGACTATGATGATATCAACTACGTCACGATACTCCCCACCGGGCCCACCGGTAATACGTGGAAATATCGGGGTGTGACATTAGCTTTCAAGTTTAGGCTACTAACACAAGATAGAATGGCCAAATGGGGTTATAGTAGGGATATGAAGTGTATTTTCTGTAATAGTGTTCCTGATAGCCATCATCATCTGTTCTTTGGATGTGATTTCTCTAAGGCAATTTGGGTGAGGATCAAAGGGTGTGCTAGATTAGAAAACATTCCTGATGAATGGCCTGGTATTGTTAAGTATGTTGAACAAAAGAAGTGGGGAAAATCTGTTTGGCATGTTATTCAGAGAATGGTTATAGCTGCTGCGGTGTATTTTTTTGTGTGGCAGGAAAAAAACTATAGAATTTTTAAAAAGACCGAAAGATCTGTGATGCAGGTTCTGGATCTTATTTTTAATGATGTGAGATTGAGACTGTTGGGGTTATCTTGGAAGAACTCCCCTCTGGTTCGAGATGCTGCTGAGGTTTGGAAGATTAATCTGGGTAGAATGGAGGGTAATATGGATGTTAGTTAATTTAACCTTTATTCTGATGGGCTGTTGTGGGATGCTGTTGCGGAAGGTACTGTCTTTATGGTTTCTTGTACTAATGATGACTTTTCAGTCTGATATGGTTATAGGTTTGAATAAGGGGAGGGTTTTTGGTGTTATTTGGAGGTTATCGCTTAAAGGGTATTTTGGTAATTTTGGGATGTGGTTTGTTATAGATCCAGGTAGAAAGGGCTGGTGTGGTGGTTGTTTGGATAGGTCGGTTTGTTGGTTTATTTTTGGTTTTGAATATGTGGTGCTTGGGATATATTTGGCAGTTGGTTTTCAGTTTTGGGAGTTGGTTTTTTTGGAGATTGGGTTGTTTTATTAGCAGGTATGCTCATAATAGGAGTTGGGATATGATGAATTGGAGATGGTTGGAAGATGGTGGCTGCTGTGTAGATTGAAGATGAGAAAGCTACTGGTGGGAGGGATGAAGATTAGAAAGCTGCTGATAAGAAGAATGACAATTATATTTTTTTTTTTATGTTTGGGTTATAGATTGCTTGTATAGGTTTACATTTGTTTTGTTTTTATTTTGATTGCAGACTGTGTTTGGATTCTTGTATTAGAATGGGCGAGGGCCCGGGTTTTAGGCCCATTTTGTTAGGTCCCTCATCGATAGGGGTGGTGAGTTCCTTGGGTAGTATGTCCCGGGAACCTAAGCCTCTTTAGGTGTATATATATTTTTGTTATTAATAAGATTTACCGGAGGTGCCGCCTTCCTTTACCCAAAAAAAAAAACAACGCACCTATACTCACGTTACCAAAAGGAACTGAAGATTTGATAGTCTATTATGACGCGTATAAGTTAGGTTATGGATGTGTGTTGATGCAACGTCAAAAGTTTATAGCCTATGCCTCTAGACAACCTAAGAATCATGAAGAGAATTATACAACCCATGATCTAGAATTAGGAGCCATAATTTTTGCCCTTAAGATTTGGAGACACTATCTTTACGGTAGCAAGTTTATTGTTTTCACCGATCGTAAGAGTCTAAGATACGTTTTTGGGCAAAATGAATTAAATATGAGACAGAGACGCTGGATGGAGATTCTTAGTGATTATGATTGTGATATCCAGTATCATGCAGGAAAGGCTAATGTAGTAGTTGATCCTTTAAGTCGAAAGTATCATGAAAAACCAAGACGAGTATGTTCTCTCAAACTAAATCTGCAGATAGATTTAAATGAGCAAATTAGAGAGATACAGGAAACAGTAATCAAGGACGATACTGAAGGATTAAAAGGAATGATTAAGGAATTAGAACAAGGAACATATGGAATTTGGAGATTCCATTAGAAAAGAATCTGGATACCCAAACAAGGAAACCTACGCCACCGAATATTAGAAGAAGCCCATAAGTCTAAGTATACAATACATCCTGGTAATGATAAAATGTATCAAGACTTAAGAAAGAATTTCTGGTGGATAGGAATGAAAAAGGATATAGCAACCTATGTTGCTAAGTGTCTAACCTATTCACAGGTTAAAGCTGAACATCGGAAACCCTCTAGTTTGTTACAGCAATTAGAAATGCCAATATGGAAATGAGAATTGATAACAATGGACTTTGTTACTAAATTAACCAAGACACGGAAAGGTAATGATACAATCTGGGTGATTGTAGACAGATTAACCAAATCTGCTCATTTCTTACCTATGAAAGAAACTTTCAGTATGGAACAATTAACCAAGTTATATGTAAATGAAATAGTTTCATTACATGGAATTCCTTTATCTATTGTTTCTGATAGAGATAGCCGTTTTACTTCTCATTTTTGGACAAGTTTCCAAAAAGCAATGAGAACCAGGTTAGAACTAAGCATGGCTTATCATCCTCAAACAGACAGACAAAGCGAATGGGCAATTCAGACAATGGAGGATATGCTTAGAGCTTGTGTAATTGATTTCAGAGGGAATTGAGACGATCATATACATGTCATTCAGATTATGTAATGCCCCGGCCACTTTTCAACAATGTATGATGAATATTTTTTCAGACATGGGCGGGGAATCACTCAAAGTATTCATGGATGATTTTTCCATTTTTGGCCCATATTTTGAGTCTTGTCTCGATGAGTTGAAAAAAGTTTTAAAAAGGTGTGTCGAGACAAATTTGGTGCTAAGTTGGGAAAAAAGTCACTTCGTGGTACAAGAGGGTATTGTGATGGGTCATGTAATTTCTGACCGGGGGATGGAGGTGGATAAGGCAAAAATTCGGGTTATTTCATCTTTGCCTGCACCAAAGAATGTTAAGGGGGTAAGATCATTTTTGGGACACGCGGGATTTACAGACGATTTATTAAGGGTTTTAGTGTCATTACCAAACCTTTACGTAATTTGTTATTAAAAGATGTCCCTTTTTGATTTTACTAACGAATGTTTGTAAGCTTTCAATGTTTTAAAGGAACAATTGGTGAAAGCTCCCATTTTGCAACCACCGGATAGGTCAAAGCCGTTCGAGATCATGTCTGATGCTAGTGATACGACAATTGGAGCGGTTTGGGGTCAAAGAGTTGATAAAAAGCGGTGGTAATTTATTATGCATGCAAGACTTTGTCCGAGGCGCAACTGAATTACACCACAACCGAAAAGGAGTTGCTAGCGGTGGTGTATGCCTTGGACAAGTTTCGGTTGTACATATGGGGAAGCAAAGTGATTGTGTATTCGGATCATAGTACGGTTCAGTACTTGATGGAGAAGAAGGACGCAAAGCCCCGTTTGATTCGTTGGGTGCTTTTGCTATAAGAGTTCGATTTGGAAATGCGGGATAAAATGGGATGTGAAAATGTTGTGGCGGATCATCTATCCCGAATTCCATTAGAAGGAATTGATGATGCTAGTGAAATTAATGAACGGTTCCCCAATGAATAACTTTTAGCCGTTTCGACCGCACCGTGGTATGCTCATTATGTTAACTATTTGGCCACGGGTGCAATCCCGAGCCATTGGACCAAGAAACGAAAGCAACAATTTAGGTCCAAGTCAAGCAATACATATGAGATGAACCTGACCTTTTTAAAATTGGGCCTGATCAAGTAATTCGAAGATGTATTCCCGAGACCGAGGTGTTAGAAATTTTGACTCATGCTCACTCATTGGCTTGCGGGGGTTATTTTAGTGGCCCCAAGACGGGTTATCGAGTCCTTACATGCAAATTCTATTGGCCCACAATCTTCAAAGATGTGTGTGAGTATGCCCGGAATTGCTTGAATTGTCAATGAGTGGGAAGTATCTCAAAAAGGGATGAAAAGCCCTTACAACCTATTTTGGTGGTTGAAGTGTTTGATGTATGGGGCATAGACTTTATGGGTCCCTTCCCAAGCTCAAATGGGTTTTTGTACATTTTGGTCATGGTGGATACGTGTCGAAATGGATTGAAGCTAAAGCGACAAGGACCAATGATCACTCGGTGGTGTGTAAGTTTGTACAATCCAACATATTTGCTCATTTTGGGATTCGGAGAGTTATAATTAGTGATGGTGGTTCACATTTTAAGAATTTTAACTTTGAGAAGTTGTTGAAACGATACAACATGAACCACCGAATCGCTACTCCATACCACCCGCAAACTAGTGGACAAGTTGAAGTGTCTAATCGGCAAATAAAAGAGATCTTGATGAAAACGATGCGGGTAGATAGGAAGGATTGGTCTAGAAAATTAGATGACGCGTTATGGGCATACCGAACAGCTTATAAAACTCCCATTGGTACAACCCCTTATCGGATGGTATATGGGAAGGGGTGTCACTTACCGATGGAGCTAGCTCATCGGGCATTATGGGCAATCAAGTCGGTTAATGCGGATTATAACGAACTGGGAAAGATTCGGAAGCTTCAATTGAGCAAAATTGAGGAAGTTAGGGATGAAGCGTATGAATGTGCATCCGCATACAAAGACAAACTAAAAAAGGTTCATGATGCAAAGTTAAGGAAGGAAACCTTTGAAGTGGGTCAAAAGGTGTGGTTGTACAATTCAAGATTGAAGTTATACACGGGAAATGTGACAACCGGTAATTTACGCCCTTAATTACGTGATTAACAGGCGATTTATACGACATTAAATAGTGTTTACGACACAAATTAACTTATTTAAGGCCTCAGTAAGCTTAGGAACGCTTATGCGGTTCTATAGTGCCGTGTGACGATCTGCGGAGATACTATTGGAAATTTAATGGTGATACACTGAAACCGTACGAAATACCGATGACGCCGAAAAATATGGATGTTACACGAATATTTTATGCTCGTGGAGTGTGGGTCGCGATATCGGGTCTCGTAGGAATTACGGGCCACTTACACATGAGATGGGCTTGTGGGCCCTGGGCCCAAGCCCAAAACCCACAAAGCAAAACCTGCACATAATATGTTAGATCTTTTCCTTGAAGATCTATACAAAAGCTATACAAATCTTTACAAATCTATATAAGATCTTGCAAATCTTATCAAAATCTAAATAAAATCTACTCAAAATCTCTACCTAAGATTATGTCTCAAGATTTGGAACACAAGATCTATACTAGATCTCAACACCTCTATATAATACTCATACTACTCCACAAAGCAAAACACCCATCCTCTTTGTTTGTCTGAAGTTATAAACATACACACACAAAGAAAAATGTCAAATACTCTTTCATGTTCTACCCTCTCACTCACTCTCGATCTGCTGCTTGTGCACACACAAAATATGGAGTGCATCTCCTCTAAATATAATCTACAAAACCAAACATCCTCACACTCCTCTCTCTCGATACACACCCACAATAGAATTGGAGCACCTCCTTCCCTCTCTCAAACACAACATACTCAGCCAAACACCCTCGGTCTCCCCTCCAAAGCCGGCGACAAGCACAGGGCCGGTTAACCGGCACACCGAACACCCCCCCTTCTGATGACGACCCGACGACGAAGAATCGTCGGCATACGGCGGCGGTGGCGGTGGATCTTCACGACGGCTCGACGACGGAGCAGGAGAGAGAGCGAGGGAGGGACAGAGAGAGAGAAGATAGAGAGTAGAGAGAGAAAGAGGCTGAGGAGAGAGAGAGCCGCCGCTCACGGCGGCGACGACGCGTGGTGGCGTGGTGCTGTCATCGGACCGAGTAGATAGAGAGATCGAGAAGATAAAAAGAGATCGGAGACGCGGACCGGCAGTCGGAGACTTGGTCCGGCGGTCCTTGTCTCGGTCCGGCGGTTTCTGCTTCCTTCCGACAAATTTTCCGGTAAACACCCACCACCCTGTTTTTTTTTATTTCCTGAAGATTGAAGGTGATGATGATTTTGTTGTTGCTAATGATGTTTCGATTCAGATCTGAGTTATGTTCAGGCCAGATTTAAGACGATTCGGGTTATGTTTTGGTGCAGTTTATTTGGTTCAAATCATCAGGTCACCGTTCGTTTCGGTCAGATTTGGTTTCGGGTCAACCCGAGTCAACTCAGTTGACTCGGTCAACAGCGGCTTCGGTTCGTAGTTCGGGGTGACTCGGTCAAACCGAGTAAACTCGGTCAACCTGGTTAACTCAGCAAGTCGACTCGGTCAACTCAGTTAGCTCACTCGACATTCCGGCGTGAAGACTTGGTAAAAATTAATGACGCGTTAAATATTTGTTATTTATATGAATTTTATCGTACGTGACAAACGAGCTCGAACCGACATGATTATAGTTTACGTTTTTATGAAATATTAGCGAATTTGATATATTGTTTGATTATTGTTGAATCTTTGAAAATATAACGACAACTTGTGTTGTCGGGGGCGTCAAAAAACAGAGGAAACTCTGCCCGTTTTTCGAGAAAAATCCGTAAACACGACACGTATTATAGTTTCAAAAACGACACTTAATGGAATTCAAGTTTATAATATTTCAAACCTTTATATTTCCAAACGCTTTTACAAAAAAATATAATGTTATATTTATTTCGAACGTCGTTAACTCGTATCCTTTTATAAAATAAATATAGTTTATATATTTATTTCGAACATCAAACAAAACGACAATTTGGATATTATTTCGACAATGCATTTATAAAATAAAACGTGAAATAATATTTTCAATTCTTTTATTACTTTCGACAATCCTTTCAAATATCAAACAATACGAAATCTTTTCGTAAAAATAAATATAGTTTATATTTATTTCAAAAATCGAACAATACGAGATTGTTTCATAAACAAATATGGTTATATATTTGTTTCAAATAGCATACAACGCGACCTCTTTCTATAAAAATAAATATAGATTTTATATTTATTTCAAATATCGTATCATACGAATATTCCTATATACATGTACGACTTTTCGGAACGACTAACATTATTTTGTCGATATATTGAATTTCTCAAACTAAGTACTTTCTAGACTTAGTAAATTATTAACAGTATCAAACGAGACTTAACGCGTATAACTTAGTCATTTTCGTTAAGTTAACAATTTACCGTCAAATCGTTTGGTCAACGATTCGGTAGAGCTCGGCGACACGTAGTTTAGTTACTACGATTATTTAGAAACTTATTAGATATTCCGTGTTAGGAATATTGTAGAATACACGCTAGCAAGTCAAGTCTTGGAAACGACATCACGAAGTCGTAATTAGTTAGCTTTGCACAGGAATATTCAGGTGAGTTCATAACCCCACCTTTTTACGATTTTACATTTTTCTAAATGTTTTCGGGGTGGAAAGACATGCACTTTTTGCAAAGCATACAAGAACTACATATTTCTAAACCATTCTATAAGCAAGTTTTAACTGACACAAATGGTTTACGAAAAGCTTATGTTTTATACCGGTTTTTCAAACAAGTGTATTTTTCGAAGTATACATACACACGAGTTCTAGTTTTTTTAAACTACGGGAAAATACAAATACAAGAGTTACAAGATACAAATGTTACAATGCTTATAAATGGTATGATGAATACAAAAACAAGAAGCACTCTTGGTGATAACTAGTACCAAGTATGATGTGTTTTGAGGAATGATACGAGAAATCGTGTCACGAATAGGGTACCATAAGCACCATTAATCGTGTACATACTTAGACCGCATAACAAAAGGTTAGATCTAACGGGTGTCTGGGCAGCCACACTCTCGGTGAGAATGAGTACCGAGTAGTGCTTTTGTGTCTCAGTCGTGAATCGACAACTAGAAAAATGCATATGGTTTGGTGACTTCCTATGTCGTGTCACATGTTAATGGCCTTGCAACCCATTAACAACCTTGATACATACAAGAATACTTGATTTATACAAGATACATACCATGTTTTCATACAAAGTTTCCGTATAACATGACAAGAAAATGATTTTAAATTCGTTTTCTCAACAATACTTCAAAAAAAAAAACCGGTTATTCAAAAGATTTATTTCAAATCTTTTACAAACAAACTATGAACTCACTCAACTTTATGTTGACTTTTTCGCATGTTTCTTTCTCAGGTTGCATTTCTAAGACAAAGCACGGTTGGAATAGGAGAACCATAAAGAGTCGAGTACCTAGTGGGCGTTTGTTTTCTAAAAGACTTAGATTATTTGCTTCCGCTGTGCAATGAAGATACCAGTCCAGTCACGCCAATGCTCTGATATTTCGGGGTGTGACAGATTGGTATCAGAGCTATAGGTTACAGCGAATTAGGTTTCTGTAGAGATACCTAGTCTCTAACCTCGCTTTTCCTCTGGGAACTTAGATTATTAAAACCTGAATACATACAGAACGCCTAAGACTCGAATATGGTCTCCAACTGTTGCCGAAAAACAAACAGTCAAAATTTTGTTTTCAAACATATGCTATTGTGGTATTATACACATGGTACACAACAAAACAAATACATACAGTGCACAAAACTCTGAGAGTTTGGGAAACATGCATTTAAGACCTTCGGAAACTCATTAAAGGTCATCACGTAGGTACCGCGAATATTAACTCGGGCACACACTATTATTCATATTGTCTATGATATTTTAACTTCCCGAGCAGGCAGCCTTTGCAAAACGAAACGCTAGTGCACAAGTATACGTGAAACTTAAGCTATACATCAACGGAAGTTGAAGTACGTCACTTACGACTTTCGAGGAAGCGGCAGTTGGTACGCGGTCCTGCAAACGACACGAGTCATGCTAAGGAGAAGACGTATGTCTCCGTATTCCCCCTATCTTATTAACGACGAGTACGCTATGTTTGACATTCCATAGTAATGTCACCTAACAACTGGTCGTCACATGCAACCCCAGGTAAAGTCCTTAAATTTATTTTATTGAAAATTTTGACTTTCACATTTACTGAGTAGATTTTCGCATCTCTACTCCTCTTAATGGTCATTGCATCACAATAACTTCTTCATTATAGCGAATGTTCATTTGCTTCATTTCTTGAAAATTCATATGTTACGCATGCATCGTTTGTTACGCATGTGGTTTCGTTTCGAATAAAGCATTTCATTGAAGCTCAAATATTGTTTCGCTAAATCTAATTGTTGATTTATTATTCGAATGACCTGCATTATTGTAATTGTTGGCTTCTTTGTTATCAGGTCAACACATTTTCTTGAAATCCCTTTCTTTTCAAGTTACATACATGGTTTTCGTTGTGACCATGCCGAAAGTTTTCTTGTCGATACATGCAATTATTGTCGGCTTGCGCCGAAGTCAAATTCAATTGTTTGAACTTGTTCATTACATATATTCAATTCAAGACACCATATGATGTATTGAAAACATCATATTCGAATTCATTTTAACAAGCGTTTCATTGTTCTGAGTCGTAGTAGATTTGTTTGGTCTACGACTCCATTAAGTCGTTTGTTGATTTCGACACCTTGTGGTGTCAGTATAAACTTGTTGCTTGGGCTAATCATGATTGAGCGTTTTATGCAAAACACGGGTGATAGTTGTTCGATCACCGCTATATTCGAATTGTTTCATTCACAACGACACCTTGTGGCGTCGGTAGAACTTGCAGCTTGGGCTGATCATGATCAAGCGTTTCATGCAAACTACTACATTTGAGCTTGTTGAAATCCAAGTTCATTTATTAAATGCGATCATTTCTAGAAATCATTTGCATCTAGTGATACGTCCTTGAATTCACATCATTCGAATAAGTCTTGATT
>JARYGA010039353.1:0-29472 GCA_030545235.1 Helianthus tuberosus
TTCACAAAGTTCCACCGCCAATTTTAGACAACTACACGAAAAAGCAGTCTAGTTTGGTGGAAATTGAGGAAGAAAGTGAAGTTAAACTTCCTGAAAACATTGATGTTACGTTTACATCTTCCAATGACGAGGGTGTCCAAAGTGATGTGGTGAAAAGTGTGGTAGACAAAGTGCTTAAACCGGATTGTGACACTTCTGAGGAGGATGGGTGTTTTCTAGACAGATACATTCTGAAACAAAAGTCCAAGAACAACTTAGATGAAGAATCAAACCTTGTCATGTACAAGATGATGGGTCGGATAAGTTGTTTTCGGATTCAGAGTTTCCAATAGAGAATGTTAACATGAACAAATTGACAAATGTTTTCAAACTTGTTGAAGTTGAGTTGTCAGCTGTGAATAATCTGAGTCGAAAGAAAGACAGGGTTTATAACAAGAAAACTGTTTATCCACCAAGTTTTTATAATAACAATCGAAACAATTGGTTGGGTGGTTATCGAGGTGGTAATAGTTATCAGAAAAAGAGTTTTCAAAACAAGAGGTTTACAGAAAAGAAGGTGTTTGTGAATGGTTCAAGTTCACTTTCTGATGAGAAAAATGAAATCTTTTCAAAAACGAATGAAGAGTTCTTTGAGAAAAGAGCTTCACAGTATCAGTCTGAAGGCACGAGTCGAGTAGTTGTTATTCGTACTTGTTTTAGATGTGAACAAGTTGGTCATATTGCACGAAAGTGTACATATGTGAAGCCTAGGACTGAAACTGTGAAGATTCAACAAAAGAAAGTTGATGTGAAGGGTAAAGCACCAATGTATGTTGAGAAGAAAGTGATAGAGAAGCAAAAAGTTAAAAATGACAATATCAAAGTGAAAAATGAATCCGTAAAGAAAGTGGTAACTAAAAATGACAAATTTTATAAACGGGTTGCATTAACTGAACAAATTTGGAAACCTAAAACAGAGAAGAAAATTTCAACTTCTGAAGTGAAAAAGGCTGAAGAATCAATTTCGGTTGATTATGATGCAAATTTTCCACCTTTGAAGGCTGAAAATTTCAAAATTCAAATTGCTAGAGTCAAGGTTACACCTAAGGCTGATGAGGCCTGGGTGGACACCATGTTCGAATAAGCAGTTTGAATTGCCGGAGCTTCCTTGTTCGCGAAGCATGAATCGGCATCTTTATTGAAGTGTTTTAAAATCAATTTGTGGTATGTGCAGGATCTTCCAAGAACCATTTCAAGATGGATCATGGATAGTGGCGCATCTCGACATATGACAGGAAAAACTGCATTGCTATATGATGTGAAGAATATCAATGGTGGTTATGTGGGATTTGCAGGTCATGAAGGTGGTCGAATTGTTGGTGAAGGAACGTTATCCAATGGGATTGTGACGTTTGAGAGAGTTAACTACATCACTGAGCTGGAGAACAATCTGCTTAGTATCTCGCAGATTTGTGACAATCAGTATACTACTCACTTCACTGATAAAGAATGTTTGATCTTGAAACCTGGTTTTGTTATCCCTGAAGAATGGATTATTATGAGGGCACCTAGAGTGAATGATTTATATGTGTTAGATATGTCTGTAGCAACTACAACAACTGGTCAAGCACATTGTTTCGTGTCTAGAGCAACTGAGAAAGAATCAAGATTGTGGCACCGTAAGATGGGGCATATTCACCTAAGGAAGATGAATCACTTGGTGCACAATGATTTGGTATTGGGAGTTAATATCAAAGGTTTTCATCTGGAAGGGGAGTGCATTAGCTGCATCAAAGGCAAGCAGAAGAAAAAATCACATCCTACAAAGAAAGTCAATTCAGTTTCGAGACCGCTGGAAAGACTTCACATGGATTTGTTTGGTCCGGTGAATGTCAAGAGCATTACAGGAGATTACTATTGTTTGGTCGTTACTGATGATTATTCCAGATTTTCGTGGGTTTCTTTCTTGAAGACGAAAGATGAAACATTTGACAGTTTGATGGGTCTGTTCAGAAAAATTGAGAATTTGTACCAAAGGCGTATCAAGAGAATTCGAAGTGATAATGGTACTGAATTCAAGAACAGCAAGATGGAAGAATTTTGTGATGAAAGAGGTATTTTGCATGAATTTAGTGCTCCGTACACTCCGCAGCAGAATGGAGTCGCAGAACGCAAAAACCGGACACTAATCGAGACGGCTAGAACTATGCTCGCAGATTCAAAGTTACCGATTAATTTTTGGGCTGAAGCTGTTTCCGCCGCATGCTATACGCTCAACAGGGTTCTTACTGTCAAGAAGTTCAACAAAACATGCTTTGAGTTAATCAATAACCGCAAACCGAATTTGAAGTATCTAGAACCGTTCGGGTCACCTTGTACGGTTATAGAACCTTTTGGGAAGTTTGGTCCGAAGTGCATTGAGGGAATATTTGTTGGTTATTCAAATCCGTTGCGACGTGTCTTCGTTCCAAGTGAGAAGCGGATTATTGAAGCTGCAAATGTTGAATGTCAAGGTTATACTATGCCGCTGCAGAATCCTGGTGATTCATGGCGTTATCATTATGACAAACTTTGGGATTCGTTTGACATGAGAGAAGAATCAGAGGATGATGAAGATTTCTTTGATGAGTTGGATATTTTGCGTGAATATGAGTCGCAGTTAAGATTCCCAGCTGAGTATTCGAGGAGACCACGGGAAACTTCAAATGATGATGAAGCAGGTCCTAGTAATGCTGGTGAACATGATGATGTCCAACAGAATGAAGTTGCTCAAGATATTCAGTCGGCTCAGAATGATAATCTAGAAGCTGAAAACATGCCAGTTTTTGATCACGGTGATTCAGATTCAAATTCTGAGGGGGAGCAAATTCAGATTTCAGGTCAAACAAACCAAGTTGGTGAACAAGATGCAGAGCAGAATGTTACTAATCTGGAGGGAAATGTAGATGTTCCGAGTGAAGTGATGCCGCGAACTTTTTCATATCATCCAGAGGAGTTGATTATAGGAGAATTGCAAGCTGGTGTTCGCACTCGAAATCAGATTGATAAAGGGCTTACTTGTTTTTATACAAAAGTTGCTTCTTTGCAAACTGAATTTTCATTAAGTTGTTTTATCTCGCAGATTGAACCAAGAACTTACAAAGAGGCGCTTACTGAAGATTCTTGGGTCAATGCTATGCAGGAGGAACTTAGTCAATTTGAGAAATTGGGAGTGTGGAAGTTAGTTGATTTGCCGGATGGTCATAGGAAAATTAACACTAAGTGGGTATTCAAGTGTAAGAGGGACGATAGAGGAGTTGTCGTAAGGAACAAAGCTCGACTCGTTGTTCAGGGATTTAGTCAACAGGAGGGAATTGATTTTACCGAAGTCTATGCTCCTGTAGCACGACTAGAGGCGATCAGAATTTTCCTAGCATTTGCGTCTTGGAAGAACTTCAAAGTTTATCAGTTGGATGTTAAATCGGCGTTTCTTTATGGGAAGGTTAAAGAGGAGGTTTATGTCGGACAGCCACCGGGCTTCACCGATCCAATCCACAAAAACAAGGTCTACTTATTGGACAAAGCGCTGTATGGTTTACACCAGGCCCCGAGAGCTTGGTACGAGACTTTGTCTCAACACCTACTTGCTAACAAGTTCATTCGTGGAAAAGTGGATGCCACTCTCTTCACTAAAGTCGTTGATGGTCATCTTCTGATAGTTCAGATTTATGTGGACGATATAATCTTTGGGTCAACAAATGAAAATCTATGCAAAGATTTTGAATCAGTGATGAAGCAGAAGTTTGAAATGTCATCAATGGGGGAGATGAAATTCTTTCTGGGATTACAAGTTGAACAACTTCCTGAGGGAATTTTCATTCATCAGTCAAAGTACGTTCATGATATTCTATAGAAATTTGGGATGTCAAGTTCTACTCCAGCTGCAACCCCACTTGCAACAAATCATGGGATTCACCCAGATCTCACCGGAGACAGGGCTGATGAAACTTTTTACCGATCCATGATAGGTTCTTTAATGTACCTAACTGCTTCACGTCCTGATATAATGTACCCAACGTGCCTCGCAGCAAGATTTCAGTCTAACCCGAGAGCATCGCACATGATTATTGTGAAGAGGATATTGTGCTACCTGAAAGGAACTAAACACATAGAAATTCGTCATCACTTTATTCGTGATTGCTTTGAGAAAAAGTTGATACGAATTGAGAAAATCCACACAGACGAACAGAAAGCTGATTTACATACCAAAGCTTTTGATAAAAATCGGTTTAAATATTTGTTAAAACTGAATGGTATGAAGCTTCTGTCGGTGTCGGATGGCATAATTGGCGTTGATGAGAGTACTGTTGCGGATGAAGACGAGAAACAATCTGCAATGGTTTGTCGAATTTTTACTTGTTTTGGTATTTAGGGGGAGTAGATAGTTGTACATAGTTTATTTTCAGAAAATACAAAAACAGTAAAAAATGCAAAAATACAAAAACATGATAAAATGAAAAAGAGCTTGTGTATATAGGGAAAATGATAGTACATCAGCTAGATGATTACAGTATGCTAAAGATTTGAAAAGTATAAAAGAGTTAAACAATCTTACTGATGATGTGTCGATAGGTTTTCACACATTTAGTTGATTTATTCGGGATATAAACCTAAATTCAAACTTGTGAATTCGTGGGGAACACTACTTGGATATATAGGTAACCCCTGAAATCTCGTTTGAAAGGTCTCTTAATCTGATATACTAGGTCTTTATACTCTATGATGTCTGGGGTATTATTCCGGGACTTCTGCTGAACGGTAGTTCTGACCTAGTCCCTGGCTAATACTTGCTTCAATGCTTGAAACACAGCATTAAACCCTCAGCATGCTGAAACAATTAAAATTGATATATGCTGCTGTTGTAAGCAAAAAGATCCTCTAAAGGGGACACACCGAAAAGTCGAAGCTGATATCTCTCTGCGTATACGGAAGTATCGATCTGAGATCCCTCGGCCCTCGCATACCTAAATTATATACAGATATCATTGTAGTATTCTCACCTGTAAGACTGATTATTGAGATTCTGGATACGGGAGTATATTCAAGAGGTGGGACACATGAATGATCTAAGTTCTTAATTCATCTTAATCGTATCCTGAGTAAATTGAAATTTGTGTGAGAATTTAAGATGGATCAGTATATCGACAATCGAGGTAAATTGTTTAAGTCTGAGTATGAAATGTAGCTTAACGGTACTTGTGATTTGTCTGAAAAGCTGATATGATTCCCTGACACGCTCACAAAAATATGTTTGTAAATAGTTTACTTTGTTTACTTTCTGCAATTTAAGTTTTCTGTATTTCATTTCTTAGTTTAGAACACTTTGATAAAATCCAAAAAGATTTTATTTCTGCTTTATTTTCCGACAAACCAAAGTGGAAAGTTGATTGTTGGATTTTCAGATGTTTGAAGCAGATGCAGGAGATTCTGGACTGAAGAATGAGGAGAGCTTACTTTGAAGAAGTTTGATTTGTTTGAAATGAAAAAAAACAAGTTCATTAACTTGATACTTGTTATTTTCAGAAAATGTTTGAAATTGTTGTTTTAAAATCAGTTTGTTTCGTCAAAAGATCAACCAAGGTCATTAATTTGGACTTGGTAGATTAATCAAGTGATCAGGGTCATTAACTTGAACCTGAATATTTGAGTGGATTGCTACAGCTGATTGAGTTTGTGTTTTTGTGATTGAAAAGATAGTTTGTAATGTTTGTTGGTTGAGTAACAGGTTTGATCTTCATTATTCCCAACGGAAGCTATTTGTTAAAGCTTGAACCAGATTTCTCAGATTCTAGCATATCGAGAGGGGGAGTCTGTGAAAGGGGGAGTCTGGATCAACAGTCAAAGGGAAGATTGAAGTTTAAAGTTTAAAGCTTGAAGATAAAAATTGATGAGAGTTTTTACAATGTTTGAAGATTGTTAAAGACAAAGACTTGAAGCCAAAGACTTCATCAACATCCAAGGGGGAGTCTGTTGGTGCACTAAATGCCTGCTGATTACGTCATTATCAAGTCTTGTGTCTAGGATTGTTTGAATGATCACACAATAGGATTTAAGTTAGGGTTTTTATGTTTAAACACAAGAGATTTCGCTTGAGAGGGTATGTGTTTGCTTGAAGCGAAATCAGCATAAGAGATTTCGCTTGAACAAGCCTCAAGCGAAATCATACACTCTATAAATAGGTGGTTAGGTCATTTGAAGTGGATCATCAGTTGTCAGTGTATGTGAGTCGAGGTGCTGCTGAATTTTTGTCAGAAATTCATTGTAAAGACTCAGAAGGCATTAATAGAAGGAAAATTAAGAAGAACAAAGCTGTTATGACTTTGTATACATTGATTCCGCCTTTGTATTCAAAGATGAACGCCTTAACTGACTTTTAGAGGTCGTACAACGGTCCAACAACCTCAGCAGCAGCAACAAGCCGCACGCGCCAGAACTTTCAACATCAATGTGCGCCAAGCCCAGGCTGACAACAACGTGGTTAATGGTACGTTCCTTGTGAATGGTATTTATGCATCGTGTTTGTTTGATACTGGAGCCGATAACTGCTTTGTGTAATTTGAATTTGAGAAACTCCTTAGTCGTAAGTGCTCCCAACTCTCCTCGACGTTCGATGTTGAAGTCACATCTTCCCAATCGACCTTATTCCGATGCACCTCGAAAGCTTTGACATCATAGTAGGCATGGACTTTCTTCGCGAAAACCCTGCTGAAGTTGTGTGCTTCGATAAGATGATTCGATTCTCGCTCGCGAATGGTGATCTATTATGCGTTTATGGCGAAACCGCTTCGAAAGGTCTCAAGCTCATGTCATCTGTCCAAGCTAGCAAGTATCTCCGCAAGGAATAAAGAGCTTTCTTGGCTAACATTGTAGTAGCGGAGAAGGAAAAGAAAGGAAATACAGAAGTGAAAGACGTTCCAGTGGTTCGTGAATTCCCTAATGTGTTCCCTGACGATCTTCCCGGCCTACCGCCAAGTCGTGATATCGACTTTCGTATCGGCCACATTCCTGGAGCCAACCCTGTTGCCAAAGCTCCTTTCCGACTCGCTCCATCCGAGATGCGTGAACTCTCGAACCAACTTCAGGAATTACTTGAGAAAGGCTTCATTCGCCCAAGCACCTCTCCTTGGGGCGCTCCAGTCCTTTTAGTCAAAAAGAAGGATGGTTCATTCCAGATGTGCATCGACTATCGGGAACTAAATAAGTTGACTATCAAGAACCGCTATCCCCTGCTTCGTATTGATGATTTGTTCGACCAGCTACAAGGTGCTACGTGTTTCTCGAAGATCGATCTACGCTCAGGCTATCACCAGCTACGCATCCAAGAGGAGGATATACCCAAAACTGCTTTTCGCACTCGATACGGCCATTATGAGTTCGTTGTTATGCCTTTTGGTTTAACCAACGCACCCGTGGTTTTCATGGATCTGATGAATCGCGTGTGTAAACCTTATCTCGACCGTTTCGTTATCGTGTTTATCGACGATGTCTTGATCTATTCCAAGTCGAAAGCCGAACACGCGCAACATCTACGTTTGGTTCTCGAGCTACTCCAAGGGAAACGACTTTATGCCAAGTTCTCCATGTGCGAATTCTGGCTGGAGGAGGTTCAATTCCTCGGTCACATTGTAAATAGTCAAGGTATTCACGTCGATCCAGCGAAGATCAAAGCCGTTAAGAGTTGGATTACACCCAAGAACCCATCCGAAGTTCGTTCATTTCTCGGACTAGCGGGCTATTGTCGACGATTTATCAATGGATTCTCAAAGATCGCTGTGCCGCTTACCGCTCTCATGCATAAAGACAAGCCTTTTGTTTGGGAAACTGAATAAGAGTCTGCCTTTTGAACCCTTAAGCACAAGCTTTGCATGTGGACTGATAGAGTTCACCGGAGAAGAAGGCCCTACGGCTTTGTTTCAATGGTTCGATTCAATCGAAGTCACCCTGCGACAGAGCGGATGTCCTGAAAATCTCCGCACACTGAACGCAACCGACCTCTTCCAGTCCCGCGCTCTAGACTGGTGGACGGCCGAAAGGAACAAGCGCGGAAATGATGCAGCTTACGGTCTGTCATTGGACGAGTTGAAGAACGTTATGCTCGAAGAGTTCTGCCCTCCCCATGAGCGCCAGAAGCTGGAGGACGAGTTCTGGCACATTAAGCAGAAAGAAGGTGACAACGCTGCCCTAACTGCTCGCTTTAAGCAGCTCAGCATCATCTGTCCCGATCAGGTGAAGATGCCCAACATGACGATCAAGAAGTACATCAGAGCTCTACCCGACTGTGTTGCGGATTTTGTGCATGCCGCAAAGCCAGCCACGATCGAAGAAACTTACTTGCTTGCCGCCGATGTAACACCCCGTGTTTTCACAAGTGAAAGTCAAAGTCAACGACCGATTTCGCGCAACTTGACTCGTAGAAACTTCTTGTTTTTAATTATATTATGTGGAGTAAGTGTTGTTAATGACAATAATCGACATGTGTTAATCGTCATTCAATCGACCTACGACTATGAGCTATAGGAAGTAACAATTCGATAAAGTTTACTAATCAATAATTAAGCTATGTTAATCGAATCGACATCAAATCGCAACTCGAGCTACGTACTTTTATTTGTTATTATACGTGTATGTGTGCCTTACGTGTTGCCTGTGCATGTTTATTTATGTTATGTTGTGATAATCAAGCGAACTCAATCTAAACTCGAAAACTAACACGAAATGTAATCGAAACTCGAAATCGTGAACGAACTATGATAGATGGTGGAAAATAGATTACGCGAGATATGAGTGTTTGGAACTGAAAGTAACTTGACTAGGAAACCCTATCGAATCGAACCGCTCGCAATCGAAATTGAAATATCAAAAATCGTCGCGCAAAACGCTCGAAAGGTGCGAATGATCGATCAGGCTTCCCATCCGATCGAACAGCTAGCCGAACGGACTGCTGTCCGATCGGACAGGCTGTTCAATCGAGCTGCCTGGCCGATCGGATAGCCCTTTCCTCTTTTGTCATCCTATAAATACCCCTGGCATTGTCATCCTTTTCCACTTTTGGAAACCTCTGTTCGACCAGCACGCTCAGCTCACCTTTTCGTAGATTTCTCTCAATTCCGGTAAGATTTCATCCTAAATCTTGTACCCTCTTGATCTATACACACTCCTACACCTTTCTATCTTTCAAATCTTAACTTTTAACCATGAAATCATCAAGATTCAAGTATTCTAGGATGATGTCATCATGGGTTCTTGAAGAACTTCATGATTTGGCCTCAATCCACCAAGAATAGCTTGGATCTAGCCGATTTCCACATAAACAAACAAGGATCTTTCATAGATCTAAACATACACGCGGTGACAAGGATTGAAAGATGGATTTTCCAACCTTCCTTCAACCGTTTGTCACTCAATAACTTCAAACCGGTAGAAACGGGGCCTAAGTAGGTTCACAAATCACTTCGGTGGTTGTATGGCTCAAGATCCGGATTCTATCCACAAGGTTAACCGACTTCGAGTTAAATGTTAAACTTCGTTCCGAACAGACCACCGACCGGATTTGGGTGATTCCTGTCCGACCCGGGAAACCAAGTAAGGACGAGGCATCTATGGTTTTACTCGCTGTCAAAATACCTCGATAAAACGACAAACAAACAAAACAACCAAGTGTTAGACGAAAGGGCTGATCAAGTCAGAATGCTGACTGATCGGACTGCTGTCCGAACGGACAGCCAGCCGATCGGAAAGTCAGTCGATCGACTGGCCAGCTGATCGGCTAGCACCTGGTCCCACACAATCAATTCATTTTGAAGACTAGTATTGAACGAACTGTTGTTCGATCGAACTACTGTCCGATCGGATTACTCTTCGGATTATGGGATACTATGCTTCAATACTTAATCGACTTTTCAACATGTTCAATGCACTATAAGTGCCACCCGATCGAACAGCCGTCTGATCAGGTGACACCATGTTGTCCGATCGAACAGCAACTGTGTTATTTGATCGATCAACTATCCGATCCATTACACCACACTTTACATATTTAATTAGAGTCTTTGACTAATGTTAACTTGCCAACCGATCGGTCAGCAACTCATTAAGTTTTGACTTGTTGACCAGTCCGATCGAACACCTGTCCGATCCAAGGCAAATCACTGCAATACCTAACCGATCGGGTAGCCGGCCGATCGAACAGCCGTCCGATCGACCGACCTGAAAGGCAAAGATGTTTCAAGGTTTTCAAATGCTACAACGAAAACTTCAAAAAGCCAAACCATCATACACAAACACATCCTTCTCAAAGGAAGGAACAATCCACTCGAACAACCATCCGATCGGCCTACCGACCGACCGGACAGCCGACCGACCGGACAGCCGTCCGAGCAGACTATCAACCGAACGGTTAGCCGTCCGATCGTGCTACCGTCCGATCGACCAGCTGTTCGACTCTCCAACACTTGTTTCCCGTTTTACGTTTCACTTACCGTTATGCTACCGAATCTATTCAGGCTAACCGTACTCGCCAAGCGCTCCCTTCAATCCATTAATCGCTGTGAGTATACTCGATCACTTTTTGCTTTAAGTACTTTTGGGTGTTACACACGTTACGAATATTCAAACTACAACGATCACACTACTCAAACTATTTGAACGCTAACCGTTAACGCATGTTATACGTGGCTTATGAATGCTTGTTTGTTATGTTTACACATGGAATGCTGTCAACCTGCCTTAGCAACGATAGTACTATAGTTTGGACTCAGCATCTGTTCACACGGGGGTTGTTAAGGATCTTTTACTTGCATGGATTACGGTGGTAATCATGTGTTGCGAACTGCCTCGGGCAGTCAACCCGCAGTCATTGGTATCGATGGATCTATGTCGATAACTAACGCGCTTCGTTTCACTATGTGTACGTGCTGGTTATGCGTAAACGAATTCGAACTCTATATTACTATCAAACTTGTATGCTCACCTTTACATTTTATGTATTGACTTTATTTTAACGTATGTGACAGGTGCTTAGGAAGTTTACATGTTTAACATGCTGTGAACTTGAGGCTAGGAAAGGTCTAGGATGCTCTCTGTGTTGTGATGAAATCGAAGCTAGGAAAAGAGGTCCTAGAAACCAACAAATAAATTATCTATGTTTAAATCTGAGTTGTCGGAACAGAATATTTGCCTAGATTTTATCTGTAATAATTTGTTTACTGTTTGAGACATGGTATGGGACATGTTAATTTAAATTGAATGGTAATGATAGTTGTTATGGAAACTTCTGGACAATCTGTTTCGCTCAGTGCCATGCCCCGATGATTCCGCCATCGGTTGGGGTGTGACAGATTGGTATCAGAGCCATAACTATAGGGATTTAGGCAAGGCTCGACCTAGTCCGGGTCGAAGTCTTAGAAACCTAGACTATAGTTAAGAACCAACAGACCGACTTGTGCGTATCCGTTAGGGAATATGCATGAGCTCACTATCACTCGCTATTCTCGCTTATTCTACACTATCCCCATACTCGAATTTTTCAACTATGAATGTGCAATAAGGTCGAGAATAGGGGTGAAAACCGCAAACTCTTGACTAAAGTTGCTTAATCAACTCGCATTTTAACTACAAACGAGGGGAATTATGCCAAATTAGGAGTGAAATCCATATTTTGATGAATAATCTCCTCAATGTTATTAAAAACAAGGACGAAGTTGTTAAGCCAGGGGTGAAACCCTAACCTTGACGACTTGTTCCGCTTTTATATAAAACTCTCACCAAAGTCTCGACGGACTCCAACGACCTGAAGTCACAATATGACCAACGGGATGTGTGCCAAACGCCCAAGAATCGAGGCAAAGACATAGTCCCGAAGGCTAAATGTGCACAACGGATCCTTATGAATAGTTGAATTACTTTGGTTAGTCGAAGTCTACTAGCCGCAGACAAACTATTTCTCGATTTTTATGTATTTAGATTCGGAGCCCGCAACTGCCGATTCTGATGATTCGTTGATTTTATGTGATTGTGTGATTCATGTTTTTTGCTTCTGCTACACACACAACACACTACACATCGCTAACAAATCGCGAAACTTTGAACGACTTCATGCTACGATACACGCTTATACTGCGCTATTCTCGAACGATCGCCGACTTTGAATAATAGGTTTCTGTTTTCTGACCGCCTCTAGTGATTAAATGCGTATGTGCTTTCCTGTTTCTTTGCTTTACGTGCTTAGGTATTATGTGATTATGTGCTATACGTGCTTATGTGATTTGTGCTATATGTGTTGCGTGTTTACGTGAATGTACGTGTTACTGAGCTTTAGTAAGTAGAAAACGTGTGAGGTGAGATTCGAATACAATGTGTTGAGCTCCGTGGCGATGTCTATTGCAGACAATGTCGTCTGGATCCCGTCACGCACTTTCTCGTCAAGAAAAGAGAGACAAACGCCTTGCTTCCATTATCGTGAAAAGTGTGGCAAAGGCTGTGAGTGATGTTTATGAGAATGCCAGCAAATCGTCTGAGGAATCGAGAACCGAAGCTCCTAAAGCTACCGCAAGACCCTTCAGCTTAAAGAAATTCAAGTCATGTGGGCCAAAAGAATTCACTGGCGAAGGAGGTCCTACTACTCTATTCCACTGGTTTGATTCCATTGAGGTTACTCTGCGACAGAGTGGTTGCCCTGATGACCTTCGAACTCTGAATGCTACCGGCGTTTTCCAGTCCCGTGCATTAGACTGGTGGACGGTCGATAGGAACAAGCGAGGGAACGATGCAGCCTACGGTCTGTCGTGGGACGAGCTCAAGGAAGTTATGCTAGAGGAATTATGCCCTCCTCACAAACGTCAAAAGCTAGAAGATGAATTTTGGCACATACAGCAGAAGGATGGTGACAATGCTGGTCTCACTGCTCATTTCAAACAGCTCAGCATTATCTGTCCCGATCAAGTCAAGACTCCCGACATGACAATCAAGAAGTACATCCGGGCCCTGCCCGACTGCATTGCTGATTTCGTGCAAGCGTCTAAGACTACGACGATCGAGGAAACTTATCTGTTGGCCGCTAAATCAACGACAAGCGGGTTAAGGCTGGTGTCTGGGATAAGACTTCGAAGCACCTGCATCAAGCTACCACTAACGTACCAACTGCTGAACCCACCTCATCAGGCAACAAGAGGAAGAACAAGAGAAAGAACAGCTCCAGCAACAAGAACTGTGCGATCACTGCTGCACCAATTCAACCGAACGGTCAGCCGTCCAATCGGGTTACTGTCCGATCGACCAGCTGTTCGACTCTCCAACACTTGTTTCCCGATTTACGTTTCACTTACCGTTATGCTACCGAATCTATTCAGGCTAACCGTACTCGCCAAGCGCTCCCTTCAATCCATTAATCGCTGTGAGTATACTCGATCCCTTTTTGCTTTAAGCACTTTTGGGTGTTACATACGTTACGAATATTCAAACTACAACTCTCACACTACTCAAACTATTTGAACGCTAACCGTTAATGCATGTTATACGTGGCTTATGAATGCTTGTTTGTTATGTTTACACATGGAATGTTGTCTACCTGCCTTAGCAACGATAGTACTATAGTTTGGACTCAGCATCCGTTCACACGGGGGTTGTTAAGGATCTTTTACTTGCATGGATTACGGTGGTAATCATGTATTGCGAACTGCCTCGGGTAGTCAACCCGCAGTCACTGTTATCGATGGATCTATGTCGATAACTAACGCGCTTCATTTCACTATGTGTACGTGCTGGTTATGCGTAAACGAATTCGAACTCTATATGCTACTATCAAACTTGTATGCTTACCTTTACATTTTATGTATTGACTTTATTTTAACGTATGTGACAGGTGCTTAGGAAGTTTACATGCTTAACATGCTGTTAACTTGAGGCTAGGAAAGGTCTAGGATGCTCTCTGTGCTGTGATGAAATCGAAGCTTGGAAAAGAGGTCCTAGAAACCAACAAATAAATTATCTATGTTTAAATCTGAGTTGTCGGAACAGAATATTTGCCTAGATTTTATCTGTAATAATTTGTTTACTGTTTGAGACATGGTATGGGACATGTTAATTTAAATTGAATGGTAATGATAATTGTTATGGAAACTTCTGGACAATCTGTTTCGCTCAGTGCCATACCCCGATGATTCCGCCATTGGTTGGGGTGTGACAGCTGAGATCAATGACAAGCGGGTAAAAGCTGGTTTTTGGGATAAAGCTTCAAAGAAGTTGCACCAAGTCACCACCGCACCAACCGCCGAAACCGTCGCCGCTCAACCGTCAAAGTCCTCGCGCCACAAGAAGAAGAACAACAACAACAACAGCTCCAGCAACAAGAACTGTGCTGTCACTACCACTGCTGCTCCACTTCTAGCCGTACCGGCTCAGCAGCAATCTCACCACCGCCCAGCACCAGTTACCTATGCACCGCCTGCGAAACGTGCATACACCATCCCTCACCCTGCCTGCCCGACATGCTCTTTCCATCACCCGGTGGGTCTAGCTTGCCCTTTCTGCGCTCACTGCAATATGTACGACCACTTCACTGCCAACTGCCGTACTGGTGATTAACCTGTGTTTCCATGATTTACATTAAATTAAGAACGAAAATAAAGAAGCTAGATTCTTACAACTTAAAGAAAAGAAAAAGATAGAACTCCAAATCCTAGCAAGATAAGCCTCTTGAATGATCCTTTAAGCCTTGGACCACCTCAGATCTTCTTGAAACACACTTAGGAACCCTTAGATTGTGAGTTTGGGAAATGAAATAAAGAGAAGGAGGAGGGATGTGAATGTCATAGGGTAGAGAGAGAGGGGGGGGGGGAGGAATGTTGTGTGTATCTTTTGAAAATATGATGATTATGTGGTCCAAACCAACCTCAAAAGTCAAGACCTGTGTAAGGATCGGGTTCGCGACCTAAATGAGTCGGTTCAGAGGAATTCCATCAAATACAGGTGCGGAAAACAAGTATTTGACTATTAAACAGCTGAATCTTCACTTTAACACTGATTTGTATTGATATGAAAGCAATTACAATCAGTTCTCACACCGGCAGCACTTCGGTATGGAAATCTCACAAAAACAACTTATGATTTCGCTTGACCTTGACCTCCTATATATAGAGATTGAGATTTCACTTCAGCATGACTCAAGCGAAATCTTAACATGTTGATTTCGCTTGAGCTGCTTCAAGCGAAATCCTTTACATACTCAATCATTCAAGCGAAATCTTGCTAACTCTCTCTCATTCTCTCGATTTACGTGCCCTGATCTATTCTAGCTAGTCTAAGACTTGATACAGGACGAAGTCGACAGATGTAGTGTACCAACAGACTCCCCCTCAGATGTTGACGAGTCGACTATCGAGTCACAATAACACTGTGTCTTCACATCTTCAGTCTTGATCAGTCTCTGGGCTTTTCTCTCTCTATCTTCTTTTCCAGAATCACCTGGCACTATCAGACTCCCCCTTACGATTTGCTGGTATTCATTTGTTCTTCAGCAATATCTGCTTTAGGATCGATGCCTGACTCAAATGTTGTTTACAAGATCATTGCCTGGATCTCATCTAATTCTCTTGATCAGATCTCTTGATTCCTTAAGTTCATCAGCATCAGCAGCTAGCAAACTTTTAGATTCATAATCAGATTCTGACTTTCATAAGCTTTGAATGAATTAATCTGGCTCACCTGTAACAATCTTAACCCAGAAATAAATTTTCTAAATTCAACAATTTAAATGCACCAACAATCTGATATAATCAGATAATTCTCTCTCATATCAAAAACCAATGATGAACCAAATGTAGGTTTTAAAATAACAATTGTAAGGATTTTAACAAACCTATTGACATTTTAAGATTCACTCCCCCTCACAACCAAGTCATCATGTTTAGCACTTGAAATTTTGACAATCAGCTTTCCAATATCAGTTGTCGAAAATCTTTTTGATTTTTTACAAAATTTATGCTAAAACACACTAAAATCTTTTTGAAATTTTTAATGTAATGAAATGCAAAAAAGAAATATTTACAAACAATATTTTTGTGAGTTTATGCAAGAGGATCATATCAGTTTCTGAGACAGATCACTAACACCGTTAAGCTTCATTTCATATTAAGTTCTAAACAATTTACCTAGATTGTCAGTATGTTTGTCCACTTAAATTTTCACACAAAGTTCAACTGATCTGAGATACGTTGTTAATGTTTTAAGCAACTTAAACTTATCTGTGTGTCCCACTACTTGAATATACTCCCGTATCCAGATCCCAATATTCAGTCTTACAGGTGAGTATACCACAGATGATATCTGTCAGGGGAATAAATTAAAGTACGAGGGCCGTGAGAGCTCAGGTCGATACTCCCGTATACGCAGAGAGATGACGGCTTCGACTATTGGTGTGTCCCCTTTAGAGGATCTTTTGTTTCAACAGCCATGATTAGCATTTTTCAATGTTTCATCATTTTTTTTAGCTGAGGGTGAGCTATATTTCAAGCAAATGTAAAGTATTCTCCGGGGACTAGGCCATTGCTTCCGCAAAATCAGAAGTCCCGGGATAATACCCCAGATATCACTAAGCATAAAGACCTAGTATCTCAGAATAAGGGACCTTTCAAACAAGATTTCAGGGGTTACCTATATATCCAAGTTTGTGTTAACCCACAGAACAAGCAAGTTTGAAATTTAGGTTTATATCTCATCACAATCTACTAAATGTGCAAAAACCTACTGACATATCCACAGTAAGATTGTTTATCACATTTTTCTTTACATTTCTTTAGCATGTTGTGACAGTCCACTGATATACTATCATTTCCTCTATATGCAACAAAAACTCATTTTTCATTT
This sequence comes from Helianthus tuberosus, assembly GCA_030545235.1. Lineage (NCBI taxonomy): Eukaryota > Viridiplantae > Streptophyta > Magnoliopsida > Asterales > Asteraceae > Helianthus > Helianthus tuberosus. The sequence goes on from JARYGA010039353.1 coordinate 16,879, forward strand.
TATCATGTTTTTGGCTTTTTCAAATTTTCAAATGTTTTTGGATTTTCTGAATTCTGAAATTTTCTACTCCCCCTAAAATGCAAACACATATTAGGAAATTTGAAAATAAACTGTACAATAAAGTGACAACTGATATCGAATCGCATCAAATCGCCATCCACCTGGCATAAACAATCAGAACTCCCCCTATCACAAAACTATTTTCTCATTTAGATTTCAAAACACTTAAGTTTGTTTCAATCAAAATGATTTTTCCGAAAAATAAGTTTTGATGATATAATCATTTGTAGATTCAGGGTATGGTTCATCACATTGTCTATTCTTAACCACTTGTAGCAGATCAAGTACAAATTAATGTCCTTGATTTACCACTTGCATGTATGCACCATCTATATCAATTGTAAAAATTACCACATGTAGAACACAATACCACTTGTAGGAATGTTACGTCTACATCACCATATTACCCATCAAAATGCCGATTCCTGCTTCGCACTTACCAACCTGAAAGCTCCGGCGTAGTCATACAATCTGTAAACATCCAAACACTATCAAAAACTTTCAACCAAAAATTTCAAATATTAGAAAGATGCCGATTCCTGATCCACGATATAAACTTGGGATCTCCGGCATAGTCCTTAGACTATCATGGAAAACAAACTTCCACCCAAGTCTTCTTAGACTTGGTGGCTTCCAATTCTTGTGCAGTAGGGTTGTAAGTTGCCTTTTTAGTTGCATAAAAATCTTTAACCCCCTTTACTTTCCCATCAAGCATTTTCTTAAAAAATTTCTTAACATTTTCATTAAATGTTTCTTCTATATCAAAATCTGAGATTTCTACTTTACCAACCATTTGTTTAATCTCTTCCACACTCAGTGATTTAATGTCAACATCATTCATCAAATCTTTGATCTCATCTTGTGACTCCTCTGATTTTGTAAAATCAGATTCATCGCCAGATTGTACATCTGATTTTTTAACAATCCATTTTTGATTGTCTTTTGCACTCTTTTTGTACAATCTTTTAGAATTTTCACCAACTTCATTCTTTGAATTTTCAAAATTTTTAAATTTTGTAGTTGGTGAATCATTCTTTTCAACCACTTTTTCTTTAAGTTTTTCGGATACTCCCTGTTTTTTGTTGACTTTGTTTGGACAATTGTGAGCGATGTGTCCAACCACTTGGCATTGAAAACAAGTTCGTGTGTCTTTAAGTTGAAAAACTCCAATTGGATGAAAAACTCCAGTTCCTGTTCTATTCCTTTCAGCAAAGAACTCCTGGTTTGATTTTCTCCAGAATAAGCTATTTGACTCCTCTTCATAGCTTTTTCCTGCAACATATGTCATTTTTGTTTTAACATCTCTAACATATTTTTCATTTTTACGATTTTCAGATAGAATAAAACCAAGACCTTTCTTTTTGTAATTACAGTTTTGATTTGTTTTCTTTTGAAAACTAGAATCAGAATTATAATTCTTTTTCCCTTTTTTCTTGTTTAACCTTTGTTGAACTCTAGAAGTGTATTTTTTAGGTTTTTCAGTAGATTTTAGATCCTTAATTTCCGAAAAATTAATTTCCGTCATTTTGAAAACCTTTTTGATCATGTCAAAACGAACACTTTTAATTGGAAACTCTTTGTCAGAGTATAATTTGTCAGAATCATTTAAAGTATATGCAACTTCAAATGTTTCATCATCCAAATTTGCCTTTGATAGCAAAAATTCTTTACTGTAAGACCGTTTTTCCGACAACTTTGAACTGTTAACTGACGAACTTGAATCCCCAGACTCAAACTTTGACTCAGACACCTCCTCAGTATCCAACACCTGATCGACCACCTTTTTGATTAACTCAGACTCATGATCAGTATCAGACGAGGTAAACATGATATCAATGTTATCTGGTAAAACGTCAGTTGTCTCGGATTTTAACTTTATATTGACTGCTTTTTCGACTTGCTCCTCATTTGGTTTTCTAGGAGAATATCCTTCCCAGATAGGAGGCGGACACTTGTTGTATTTAACAGTCGATTTCTTACCAGTCTCATTCTTTGTCTTTTCATCCTGAAATGCTTCAAAACCTGCAACAGTAGGATAAACTCGATCAATAACATAATCAGAACAAGAATAACTCAGTAATAACCTTCTGATCCTTTCATTCTCGATCTTTTCTTTTTCCAACTCTTGCTTTAGATTAGCATTTTCTTCGATGTAATGATTAATTGCCTTTTGCTTTGCCATCAACGTAGAATTCGTCATCGTTAAAGCCTTTTCTCTTTCAGAGTTCGTTGTTTGAAGACTTGTCACAGTTCTGTTCAACACACTATACGATTCTTTCACATAGCTGATGTCAGATAGTAACTTTTCTATCAGTCTTTCTCGATCAAACAGTGTAACATCTTTTTCTACACAATTCTTGCAAATTTCCAAACATTTCTTGCAAGGCTTTTCGACTTCAACAATCTTCTCAATCTCAATTGTTTTTACCACTTCAATTACTTTTTCTCCATCAGTTACTTTCTCAGTTTCAGTCACCTTTTCTTCATCCACAATTTTAACTTCTTCAGTTTGAACAACAGTCTCAACCTTCTCATCTTGTTGTTGTTCTTTTGCAGCTTGTTTCTCCTTCAGTTTCTCCATGCGATCTGCAAAATAGAAATGAAAACTTTCAGGAGAAAGATAATTTTTAGCAATATTAATATGTTTCTCTTCCTCATCATCACTGCTACTCTCCATCGGTGTTTGATCAAACTCTACAGATTTTTCAGACTTAGCATCTGAAATACCAGAATCAGATGGTGTTTGATAAAAAACAACTTCTTTTTCTGAAGTATCCTCATTTTGCACACTCTCATTTGTACTTAATGATTCAGAATCAGCACTTTCTGAACTTTCTTCAGATGTAATTGATTGATCTTTCACTGTTTCACCAATTGATCTCATCCAAGTAGCAAACAAATCTGGTTCTCTAACAATCTTTGCAATGAAAGCTTTGAAATCTCCTTTTTCATCAACAAACATATCCCAGCTGAATCCTTCAGGTAGTTGTTCATCATTTTGGTCCACTAAACATGCTGTGCTGTTAGAAGAAATGTAGTTGCTCCAGTTGAAATCTACCAAACATCCTTTCTTTGAATCTTCAATCTTTCTACCATGAGCTGTCTGTAATTCTTGTGTCTGACCAACTTGTTGATAAATGGCTTTCCGGTAGTAGTCATCTTTTCCAAATGGATTCTGAGCACCACTAACTTCTCTGTTCTTGCACTCCCGCTTAAAATGACCTTTTTCCCTGCACCTGAAACAAGTAACTTTAGATTTATCAAAACCTAAAGTAGAAACACAAGCATCAAGAAAGTCATTTCTCCCAGTAATTGTTTTGAACTTCTCAGCACGTCTAAGAACACTTGCAAGACACCATTTGATATCCATTAGTTCCATCTCTTCAACATCTATTTGGTCGTAATCCTCTTTGGTAAGCATAGGATTTCCAATTCTACCAGCCACTAAACCTTCATATGATATAAGCACGGAACCAAGTAATGCCATATGATCTTTTGCAATGTCTTCAGAAAAACTTTGACCTTCTGGAAGATTTAGAGCTATATTGCATTGAATCACACAACCATTTCCCATCTTTGTGCTTTGAGACTGAAAACTTTCTGATGAGCTTTTCGGATTTATACTTGGATACAATGAGAAACCACTGTTGCTTTTGTTTGAGTTTTGATCAGTCTTTTCTGTAGAATCCCCAACACTATAAGCAGTCTGAATTTTTGGACTTCTCTCAATTTCTGAAGTTGGAACACCACCCTTGTAATACATCTTTACATCTTGTTGACCACTTGGATTATTCATCCTTGCAATCTTCTGTTGTTCCAAATCCTGACTTTCAATCTTTTCAATGAACTGAGAGATTGACAACCTATCATAAACTCCAGTATTCTTCAGTATCATCAAATAAGTTCCCCACTCTTTCTGAGGTAAAGCATCAGCAAGTTTATCCACCCATTCCTCATTTTCTTTTGTGATGTTCATCATCGACATTGTTCGCACTAAGTGACAATATCGTTCAATAAGTTTCTTCGTATCTTCTCCGGGCAAACTTGTGAACAAATCAAACTCCTTTTTAAGCAATGCCTTCTTGCTTTTAATCATACTCGCACTGCCTTCAACCTTGATTTTTAGAGCATCCCATATTGATTTTGATGTTTTGTCATGTTGAAGTAATATGAAAATGTCTTCTTTGATGGCCTGTTGAAGCAAACTGATCATCATCTTTTCAGCTCGATACATTTCTCGTTCTTCTTTACCAAGATCTGAAAGCTGTTTTTCAATCTGCATTTCGGTTCGTGGTATAGTATACTTTGTCAAAATACATTCCCATGATCTTAAATGATTTGCTTGCACCCAGTTTTCGAATCTATCTTTCCACCCATAGTATTCCTCAATTCCCATAAGCTTCGGGGGTTTCTGAGTCGTCCCCGTTTCATTTTCTGAATTCATGTTCTGAGCAATGGAAGATGAACTAGATGGTGTTGCAAATGCATTGTGGAAATCGTTGTCCATGTTTCAATAACTAATTCTTTCAAGCGAAATAGTTACTTTGTGTTCTTCAAGCGAAATAATCAAATGAACTTTCTTCAAGTGAAATTATCTATCAAACTTGTTGAAGCGAAACTAACAAATCTTTGAAGCGAAATCGTTCAAGCGAAACTTTCTGAAGCGAAATCCTGAAGCGAAAACCTTCAAGCGAAAACTTTCAAGCGAAAACGTTCTGAAACAATTACTCTGAAGCGAAAGTCTTGAAGCGAAATCCTTGAATCTGTTTGAAGCGAAATGTAAAGTGTCACTTGAAATCTCAAGCGAAATCGTCCAATAAAGCTTTGTTCTTCAAGCGAAATCCATTCGAAGGTCAATTTTGATTACTTTTAGGTCGAATTTTGCTATGAAACTTTCAAGGGTTTGTTATCTTGTACTTTTAAACAATCTGTAAGAAATTGAATCGATTTTGACCATGAAAAAAATCTCTGAACTGATAAAAGAAAGTGTAGAAGTAAGAAAATGAGATGAATTTCGGCTGAATTTTGCAGAACTCCTCCTCCAGGCTCTGATACCAATTGTAAGGATTGGGTTCGCGACCTAAATGAGTCGGTTCAGAGGAATTCCATCAAATACAGGTGCGGAAAACAAGTATTTGACTATAAAACAGCTGAATCTTAACTTTAACACTGATTTGTATTGATATGAAAGCAATTACAATCAGTTCTCACACCGGCAGCACTTCGGTATGGAAATCTCACAAAAACAACTTATGATTTCGCTTGACCTTGACCTCCTATATATAGAGATTGAGATTTCGCTTCAGCATGACTCAAGCGAAATCTTAACATGTTGATTTCTCTTGAGCTGCTTCAAGCGAAATCCTTTACATACTCAATCATTCAAGCGAAATCTTGCTAACTCTCTCTCATTCTCTCGATTTACGTGCCCTGATCTATTCTAGCTAGTCTAAGACTCGATACAGGACGAAGTCGACAGATGTAGTGTACCAACAACCTGCATCTTCTTACTATACTTGCAAGATCACTAATGGAAAGGGGATGTGGGCCCCTCTCTTAACCGAAATGGGGAAGGGTACGGGGGATTTAGGAATTGTTTGCAACTTGTTGGTAAATTATACATGTGGTGAATATATATATATATATATATATATATACATATATATATATATATGATAGATATTTTGGTATTTAGTGTTAGGATCTAAGTTTGATACTTGTGAAAATAATGCAAGTGAAACAGGAAATTTTGATTGAAATTCAAATAATAATTTCACAAGTAGGAAGATTTCATTAACATTTGTTTTTCATTAATGATTCAAAAGATTATAGAAATGTTTACAAAATGATTCTACAATCTCCCCCTCAGCCTGATCACTCACAAATTTAATCGTACAAAAGAGAATGTGTAAAATGATAAAATAGATCTCTAACAGGTAAGATCTATTTATACTAAGTACGAAAGCTCTATTTGTGATTGCCTGACGTAACCCAAATTATTATCTATTTGTGTTCAAGGTTCCGGTCAAAGTGGTCAATGTGCTTCAAAGTATTTGTAGGTCGTTTGTGTGAGGAAAGAATGGAGAGAGAGGGGGAAAATTAAGTGGATTTGTTGGGATAAGATCATGGAAAAAAAGTGGAGGATGCATTGGGCTTGGTAGCATTCGGTATGCTAACTTGGAGTTTCTTGCCAAGTGGTGGTGGAAGTTTAGAGTTAGCCTAGAGGTTTTATGGGACAAAGTTATTGAGTCCATTCATGCCAATAGACGGGGGGCTCAATCGAATCTGTTCAAGAAGAGCATAGTGGGGATTTGGAAGGATATAGGGTTTGTGGAGAACGAGTGCATTGCTGTAGGGGTGCCTATTAAGCAAAATCTGATGGGAGAGTCGGGGATTGGTGATACTATCTCATTCTGGCTTGATAATTGGCCTGATCTCTGGCCTCTTAATGAGGCATTCCCCCTTTTGTTTGCTAGAGATGGAAATAAGGGAGGTCAGAATCAAGGATGTGTATTGTTACGTGGAAGGGAATCTGAAGTGGGTTGTGGATTAGAAATATCTGATTGATGGGTTGGAGGAGATGGCACAATTGGGTTGCTCTATGGGTTGCTGGACAGTGTGAAACTTAGGGATCATGCAGATAAATGGGTTCGGAAGGCCAACTCCTCATAATTGTTTCCGGATGCTGCGGTCGAGTCGTCTTTGGTCAGGGGGTCGTTAATGGGGACGAGGGAGTTTGGGCTTTATGGAATACGTGGGCTCTGCCTAAAGCGAAATATTCTTATGTGGAGAGTTATCCAAAATAGGGTTCCATCTTCAATGGCGTTATAGCTAGGGGCGTGATGGGACATATGTAACAACTCAACTCTTCGGGTCATTACCTATCCTTGTTATTTTTCTCGTAACCGCATGTATTCCCAAGATTCGATTAACGCAAAAGGGTTAAAACTATATGTTTTCAAACGCATTATTAAACGCTTATTACAACGCTTATTCAAAACACAGTTATCGCATTTAACGCTACTTACGACGCATACTATTTACACGTATTTTATCGCTTGTTTAGACTAAAACGCTATCGCAACGCAAACTCAACGCAAAATCGAAACGCGGATTTAGTTTTATGCATTTTATGCGTTACTTGTGTGATTATTTGTTTAAATGTTATGTGGTTATCCACGCAACGCTTACACGCTCAACGCTTACTCGCAACTCGATTAAACGTAAAGCAACGCTTAACGTACGAAACGAAAGTTGGAAAACTAAGTCGCACAACATGGCTGTCCAAATTGACATCCGATCGAATGGACATCCGTCCGGATGACCATCCGATCGGATGGCCATCCAACCGAAATGCCATCCGACCGAACAACCCTCGTGTGCACCGACTTAAACCCTCTCACTCGCCTATAAATACTGCACGTACACTCCTTTTCATTGATTTGACACCGCCATCCGACCACTTGCACTCAAGTCACTTTCAGCCACTTTTAATTGAGATTCAAGGCTATTTTGTAAGTATTTCTCCTCAAATCTTGTACAATCATCATCACCAAACACTTCTACATCATCTTCTCCATAAATATCACACACAAAGACTAGTTTTCTTCTCGAAATCACCTGATTTGGACTCCTTGAAGATGGTTTTCACTCGGTTGCTTGTACAAACGGTTGTGTGACATCATCCCATCAAAATTGGTTCAGATCTAAGGGATTTCCACACTTATTAACTAAATCTCAACAAGATTTCAACACTTTTCATCTAAATTCTACTTTTCTTCACTTTTCTACTCAAAACTGATGGAATCTAGACTCAATCTGACTTTCGACTTGTTCCTTAGTCTAGAGCCGGCTTGAAAACGGATTTCCACCGGAGAGAAGACCGATTAACGGGTTAAACATGAAACCTCATCAAGAAACAGTGAGGCTGATTGAATGGGGTGGTTCCCATCCGGTCGAATGAACATAATCTTGGCATGTTTCCGTTGTTTGACACGTCGTCACACCGTCTCCATTAAACTTCGAACTTTACTTAGAAAATGTTACGAAAAAACTTTAAACTAGCGTTTTCTCACTCGAATAACCATCTGATCGAATGGCCATCCGTCTGGATGACCATCTGACCGGATGACTTGGTGTTGGTGCATGCGTCTGTCGACTTCGTCTTGTATCGAGTCTTGTATGTTTCTAGATAGATCAGGGCACGAAAAACGAGAAAATGTGTTTATGGGTAATTCCGCTTGAAATGACATTGTGTCATTTCAAACGAAATTAACAAGCTAATTTCGTTTGAAGGTAATCTCGCTTGAAATGTGATTCCGTTTGAGACATGTTCAAACGGAATTAACATGCCTATAAATAACTTGTGTGCCTATTCATTTGTGTGGATTTCGGTTTCAGTAACGAACTGCTGCCGAAGTGTTGACTCGCTGTAAATTGTTATCAAATCAATAATATCGACAGTTAATGAGTATATCTTGCTGAATTGAACTCAATACGTCTGTTTCCGCCTTTCGTATTGAGAAAAACTCTTGAGAGTTTCAGACTTAAAATCCTTGAGAGTTTTAGACTTAAAATCGATCTAAAATTGGTAAAATCAGTAATTCCGCTTGAAATTCAGCTCGAGATGATGATGTCAGCAGCATTTCATACGGAATTAGACGGTTAATTCCACTTGAAAACAGTATTCCGTTTGAAATATTGGTTGATTTCGTTTGAATCTGGTATTCCGCTTGAGTTGTTCTGTTTGAACATAGCTATTCCGTACCAGATTGTTATTCCGTTTGAGAATTTCATACGGAATTAGTGATTCCGTTTGAAAGGGGTGTTAGTTCAAACGAAATCAGGTATTCCGTTTGAAAGGGTATTCCGCTTGAACAAAGATTTCGTTTGAAAGTGTTAATTCCGTTTGAAAGGGATTTCGTTTGAGTGTAATCTCGTTTGAAACATTCTGATTTTGTGAACTTTGAAAAACCAAAACATGGAAGAGGAATTTTTTAATGCCTTTGCTACCCCGATTGCTGTTACTCAGCAGACAATGTTGTAAAATGAAACGGGGAAGATGGAAAAACTGCCTAAGCTCATGAACATTGAGGATTATAAAGGTTGGGAAGGACGGTTTGAAAACTGGGTTCAAGCAAATTATTTGGATGCTTGGGAATGTGTTGAAAAGAAATATGTTAGACCGACGAATGATGACGAAGATGAGGTTGCAATTAAAGATATGAGTGCTGATGATAAAAAGAAATACAAAAATGAAAAAAATGATGTTAAGTCTTATACAACAAGTTGTGAAAGAAGATATTTTGGTTTTATTGCAACATAATGGAAGTGCTTATTCGATTTGGAAAGCTTTAAAATCAAAGTTTGTTGGAAGTCAAGAGATGGTTAAAAACAAAAAGTTACTTTTGAAGAAAGAGTTTGATCTGTTTCGTGGTTTGAAAAATGAAAGCACAAAGCAAATTATTGAAAGATATTGCAATTTGTTAATGAACATGCAGAGATAGAGCATCAATAAAGATAATGAGGAATTGATTGAAAAGCTAGCTGATGCATTGCCACACGAGACTTGGGGCACATATCTCATGATGCTAAGGAACAAGAAAGGTTTTAGTAGTCTGACACTAAGTAAATTCATTGAAAAGATTGAGGCTCAAGAAATGGAATAGAGAAAGGTCTTAAGAATGAAAGATTTTGATGTTGAACAAGACATTGGGCTTTATTACAAAGCAGGGTTGAATGACAAAACTACCAACATGTCACCAAAGGTTGAGACTGCATTCAATGCAAAGAGTTCATCAGAAAGTTCATCCAAAGGATCAAACAGCAACACAAGTTTTTCATCATATCTATCTTTTGAGTCGAACATTTCAGCAACCAAGAATGGCAAGAAGCTACAACGCAATATTGTATTGAATCTTGAAAATGATCAGGATTATTCTGAATAAGTTGCGAAAAGTCACATGTCTTTGTTGGGGACTGTGTTGGAGTCCTATGGAAGTTTAGTAGCAGGAAGGATCGGGAATCCAATGTTGACCAAAGAGGATTACGATCAGATTGATGCTGAAGAGATGGAATTGATGGATATAAAATGGTGTTTGGCTAGTGTGTTGAGACGAGCTGAGAAATTCAAACAGATCACAGGAAGAGATGACTTCCGTGATGCATGTGTTTCTAATTTAGGTTTTGATAAATCTAAAGTTACTTATTTTCGTTGCAGGGAAAAAGGACACTTCAAGAGGGAGTGCACTAATCGCGAAGCAAGTGGAGCTCAAAATCCATTCAACAACAATGATTACTATCGGAAATCGATTTATCATCAAGTTGCTCAACAGCCACATCAACAACAGATGCAAACTGCTCATGGCAGAAAGGAGATTGAAGAATCATCAAAGAGAGCATGTTTGGGGAATCAAGAAAATTTCAGCTGGGACAAATATATTTCAGCCGACAATAAAGCATGCCTAATCAATCAAGATGATGAAAAGTTGCCAGAAGGTTTTAGCTGGGCAAATTTCAATTGGGATGATTATGATCCAAATAAAACTTCAAATCACAAAGCATTTGTTGCTCGAGTCGAAGAAGATAGTGATGATGATAATGATTATTATGCAAGAAGGATGGAAAAGCATTTGAAAATGATGGCAGAAAGTAATAGTGAAGATGAAAAAGCGAATAAGAAAAAGAAGAAAATCAAAACACCAGTCAGCAGTGATGATGAAGAAGTTCCAGTGATCAAAAGAAAGGTGAAAGAAGTTTCAAAGTTCAAAGTTGATGAAGAAGTTGATGCACGAAAGATTCCAGTGAATTGTGAAGCCTGTGAGGTTATGAAGAAGAAAAACAGTGAACTGATTAACAACATGAACAGGTTGAAGGAATCTTACGATGTTTTGAATAAAGCAATGAATCAATACAATCAATCCAGTGAAGAGCAAGCAACAACAATGAAAACACTTCAGGGAGCTTTTATGACGAAGCAGAAAGTTGTTAATAATTACATTGAGAAGTGTGCTGTTTTGGAACAAAAACTGGAAACTCAAAGAATTGAAACAGAAAGACTTAATCGATTGTTAAAAAGTTACTCATGTACTTCTTATGTCATTGACAGGATATATCCAACTGTTGAAGGCATGAAGGCATTTGAAGAAGATGAAGTAACTAAAGAAAAGAATGTTGAAAAGACTTCGGAAAAGAAAAAGGAAAAGAAGACGGAAAAGAAAAAAGATACTGAAGTGAAGACATCTGGTAAGAAACAAAGTGCTAGTTACAACAAGTGTCCACCCCCTCTTGAAAATCCATATTCTCCGAGAAATCCAAATTCAGAAAGAGTCGAAAAGGCAACAAATTTACAGTGGGAGTCAGAGTCTTCAGTTAACCAGCCAGAAAATATTGATGTTACGTTTACATCGTCTGACACTGATCAACAATCTCAATTGATGAAGAAAGTCGTGGATCATGTGTTAGATAACGATGAAACTGAGGAGTCAAAGTCGGAGTCTATGTCAGAGTCAAAGTCTGAGTCCAACACTCCGAGTCAAACCGTCAAACAGGGCAAAAGAGTATACAATAAAGAATTCTTGTTATCAAAATCTAATTTGAATGACGAGACGTTCAAAGTGGCTTGTACTTTGAATGATTCTGACAAATTATATTTTGATGAAGAATTTCCAATAAGAGGTGTTAAATCAGAAATGATAAAAAAGGTTTTCAAACTAACAAAAATTAATATTTCTGAAATAAAAGATGGAAATCTTTCTGAAAAACCAAGACCTTACACCTCAAGAGTTCAACAAAGAGAAAATAAGAAAAATGGTTACAGTTCTGGTTTAGGTTATCGAAAGAAACCAAACCATAACGGTAATTTCAAAAAGAAAGGACTGGGTTTTATTCCACCAGAAAATCATAAATAAAAAAGGTTTTCAAACTAACAGAAATTAATATTTCTGAAATAAAAGATGGAAATCTTTCTGAAAAACCAAGACCTTACACCTCAAGAGTTCAACAAAGAGAAAATAAGAAAAAGGGTTACAGTCCTGGTTCAGGTTATCGAAAGAAACCAAACCATAACGGTAATTTCAAAAAGAAAGGACTGGGTTTTATTCCACCAGAAAATCATAAAAATGAAAAATATGTTCGTGATTTTAAATCAGAAATGATATTTGTTGCAGGTACTTCTGCCGAGGAGGAACAAAAAGGCCTATTCTGGAAGCAATCTAACAAATAGTTCCTTGCGAAGAAGCAAGAAGAGATGAAGTTTGCTGATAAGATGAAAGAAACAAGAACCTGTTTTCAATGCAAAACAAGTGGTCATATTGCCAAAAACTGTCCCAAGGCAATTCAATCAAAACAGGGAGTTTCTAAACTAAAAGATAAAGAGCTTGTGTTTGAACCACCAGTTGACAGATCTAAACTTTTCAAGAATTCAAAATTTGAAATTGGTGAATGTTCAAACAGATTTTACAAGAAAACAGCAAAACTTGACAACCAAAAATGGGTTGTTAAGAAATCTGATGATGGGTCTAGCAATGAATCTGA
>JARYGA010039354.1:0-26220 GCA_030545235.1 Helianthus tuberosus
CAGGTGAAGGACATACATGGGAAATAAAGATAGAGAAAAGAGGAAGACGATACTATTTGACAGACGGATGGATGAATGTTATAAAAGACATGCATCTAAAATTCGGCTACATTCTCATGTTTGACATAATTCAAAAACCAAAGCTGACGATGACTGTTTTCCATCCTGATGGAAGTGAATTTATAATCCCAAAAAAAGAACCTGTTGAAGAAAAAGAAGCACACACGCATAACCAAGGATGCCACAACAAAGCACCATCATCTACAGCAGACAACAGCACATTTGAAAAGACTGCCACAGAGAAATTCGTAAGATATCCGATACAATTTTTAACTATAATCACAGTTGACTTGTATGCATTGAATTCTAACCAACTATTCCATATACTAACATTGTTTATTATACTACTTGAAAAAACAGTTCATACCAGATGAAGTTGTTAAAAAGAAGAAAATTGCTCAGACACGCACTTTGATAATAAAAAATCAAGAAGGAAGTTGTTATAACCTGGGAGTCAAAAATCATTCACGTAGAGCGCGAAAGGAATACCTGGTGAATGAATGGCTGGAATTTATGGCAGAGAATGATATATCTTATGGAGATAAGTGCACTTTCAAGATCTTAGAAGATGAAGGTATGATATTACTTTCAAACGTTTGCAGGTTAAATTAATTCACCCAGCCAGAAGCAGATTCAGAACCAACTTGACTTCTTTTTGCAACAACTAATATGCAGTATGGTTGGTGGTAGTTTTTTGGTTTAAATTAACCGTCGTTAATCATGAAGGCTTATAACACTTTCCCTAAACTTCAAAAAACAATGTATTTTGTAATGGTAATACCCGTACACAATGATAATCATCGTTGCTCTACTTGCATTGTTGTTTATCATATTGTTTCAAACCGAATATGTCCTTGCAAACAAATAAATAATTTTGTATGAACTAACATGTTAACGTAACATATACCATCTGCTATAGACCACTGTAATAATCACCACAAAATATAGACCACTCAAACATATATCAACTACTATATCCCAATAGCAGTAAAGAACTGCATTTGATGCCAATGGTAGTTTAATATGTAAACATGTCTATAAGTGTGATGGTTTAAAAAATATATATTGGTTTACAAATGTGTCTACTTTTGCATAAAGCATCAAACAAATGATAAGTAATACATATTCAAAACAAATAAAAATAGCCAACCACAATTAATACTACAATGGAGTCCCAAAAATGATCCCAATAACAATAGAAAAATAAAACTAAATAAAAATGAAACACTTTTTTAAAATAATAAACACAATAAACAGAATTGCTATAAATATAACAGCAAATAAAAATACAAGATAATAGTACTACCCAATAGCTGAATCAACAGTCTCTAAAAATAATGCTCCTTTACGACCAAATAATGCTCCTTTAAGCCAACAAAACGAATCAACATGTTGAAGGTATTCAAAATCTTGTACACTCATGTATACTTCAGCAATATTCCCAAATTTGGGGAGCAAAATCAATTTGCCGTTTGCCACATCCGATGCTCCACACCATTCCACAAATGAGAATGTTTCAACATTTGGAAAAGACGACACCATAGACCATAAATTATCTTGATATTTGAAAAGACTCGCATTAACATTAGGCCAGATTTCAACAACAAACATATGAAGTTTATTGTTAACAGTGAGAAAATGTCCATCATAAACATACAGGTCATTAACTGGGGGAAAAGGGAACCTCTTAAACGATTCAGTAATTACATCAAAACCAATTATATGAATGTCACCCCGTACCCTCACTTGTTTAACAGTGAAATATAAGGTATTGTTCACAAAAGAGCCAACAGACCAAATATAACACCCCGCTGCATATTTTTTCCCAATAAAAAAATCTACATTTCTCCAAGTGCCGAGTCGTCGTGAATAAACACGAGCAAGATCATAATTATGGCGACGTTTAATGTGTAATATTTTAAGATCGGAGGATGTATCAAAATGCATACCAGCTGCATCCGATTGCCAATCATATATACGATCAGAGTGCTCATCGAACAAAATTTTGAAACTCATAGTAGTTGGATTCCAAAGCATCATCTGATATGAAGGCCTTTCGTTGCAAACTAATAAAAGCCCACCAACAGTAGAAATAATATGTAACAACAAAGGCCGGCTTTTACCAGGGAAACAAATAGTTTTCCTTGCACCAATGTCTACCCGTCCATCCACTATGCTATCAATAAATATTGATAGAGGTTGAATGGTGATTCGTTTCTGACATTTTAAACTACCAATCCGGCTAGAATGCAAAGCAGCAAACTGACAACTTGATAACTCATCACGCCATTGTTTACAAACACATTTGAAACGACCGATTGCCTTAACTGGGAGTCTGGATAGTATTTCAGAAACAACAACTTCGATTCCAATGTCTGACATGCTATAACCTACATTAAAAAGATAAAATTATACATAAAGTAAATACACAAATAAGCGTAAGAAACTGCCTTAACTGGGACTCTACTTAGTAAAAGACTTCAATTATTGTAGTAACTCCTAAACTACCACGTCACAAATCAAAAACACAGCACTTGACTTAATAAGTTTTGAATATAAAAACCAACAATATATTAACAAAAAAAAACCCGCCTTACATAGAGTATTATCAAACAACTAAACTGTTAATGAAAAAGACCATTTCATACTCGATAATTGCATATAACCCTTAGTCCAACATAAATTCAATAGTAATCATTTCACCCAATATTAAATCCTATTATATATAATACTTCTCCTAACTACATCTTTTTTTATCATCTTTTCAACCTTTGTTTATCTTCACTCAACTCACACAATAAAACACACAATGAAGTAGAACAAAAAAAAATTATAAGAAAAAACACAACATCATACCATAACAAACAATTGGCTTGCGTATAACACAATGCATATGAAAAAAAAAAACAACTATAATTTAGAATATATACACAACTAAAATATATCATGTAAGTTCTCTAGACTATAAAAATAAGGGACTTTGGAAAAACACAATTTATATATTTATATCTTATTATATTCTTCTAAACCACTTTACATTAATTACTTGAAAAGACTCAACTGCAAATGAAAAGACCATTTCAATAAATCATCATTGCATCTTAGCTCGGATGCCAATAACAAATCATTACTCTTCTTTAACACAAGTTGTTAATCCTATTATATATAATACCTCCTAACTACATCCTTTCTAACCTCTTCAACGACTCTCTAACTTCACTCAACTCTTCTCTGTTCTAACTACAATGGATACATCAAACTCCAAAGGTTGGTCTGAACTGTCCCAAGTTAAAAGGGATATCTATGAAGGATTCAAAGGTCAACATGAAGACACAGAAAGAGAGATCAGAGACACCTTGATTGACATAACACGACTACTTCAACAGCAACTACGGGAGAATAAGAAGATGAAAATGAAGATCATGAGCAACCCACCTTCACATGAACAGTACATTGCTGGATTGCTTCTGTTTGATGAAGAAAGGGAGACAGAGGATCTTCTTGATAAAGCAAACAGCTTAGCTGACCAATACATAGCAAAAACCAACCAAGGAAAGCAAGCTCTTACTAAATTTCTGACTTATTAGACTGAATGCAAATTAGTTTGATTGATGTGCATGTAGCTGTTGGTATGGGGTTTCTTTCCATGATAGTAGGACATCTTCCTTATGTTTTTGCTTTTTGATCTCATACTTAACGACCAACATGATTCCACATCTAATGTATTGACAAATTTTCTTATTATGTGTAGTTTTGTCAATGAATGATGGTTATATTTATGTTCCTCTTATAAGTTTTTCTATATACAACTTAACTAATGTAGCATGTTATTATTAACAACCAATACGTAAACTGAACTTCAGATACTCACACATAAGAAAGCTGAACAGCATCAAAACATACGTTAATAAAAAAAACAAAAGAGAAAGTTTATGTCCAGAAAAAAAAAACATTGAACAAACACAAAACATAAAAACCATCGCTCTAAAATGCAACAAACAAAAGAAACTACATCTCACTCATTAAAATGGGTAAACTTAATCTCTTTCTTACCAACATCTTTCACGGTCTCCACAATATTATTACTTGTACTTTCACAGATGCACGAGTTCGAAATGACATCCAAATTGTAAAGATCAAGCAGTTTACGCTTAGACGTCGTATCTTTACAAACCATTGAACATGTTTTTTTATCAATTGAATCACCATCGCAACTCATCACAAGCGAAATTGGAGTACCATTCTTCTTATCATCAGCCATACAGCTCTAAACCAAGATTGAAAAAGTTTATTAACTAAACTACTAAAGACAACTATAATACTTCAGTTAAAAGTTCATTGTACCTGACTAATCCCAGACATTTGTTTAACCAGATCAACAACTGATTCATCGTCAGTTATTCTTTGAATCTCATATTCTTCATCACAATATGTCAAGTTAGTCTCACTGACTTCAATCTTGAATGCAAACAATTTATCCACCAAAGTTTTTAATTCGTTTGGAAATCGCACAGTACCATCATCCTGAAAACATAAAAGACAGGATATATAACCAAAAAGTTAGCTTACAAAAAATATATAAATTGAGATATAGAAACTAAATATATACTACCATTATGTTATCCTGAATCAACTGTTTTGCAGACTTCTCGATAACATGGTTAGCCGTATTATGAAACAAAATAAGAGATACATCACCACTGCTATCCTCAACACGAACCTTCAATCTAATTGATAACATAACAACTTAATTTGAATTAAAACGAATTACATAAACCAAAATAAGGTAAGTGATGAAAAAAGTTACAATGACAAAATGACAAAGTAAATAACAACATAATAATAACAATACCTTAAAACCGGTTCATCAATAACATTTTTTCGACAAAATTCATTAGTGCACACATACAACGTATGTTGGTCTTCATCACAACCTCCGTCAGATTTAGTTAAACCCATGTTTTTTGTACAAGCCTCATTTAAACAATTAGGACACTTCAAAGAAAACCAACCAACCTCCTTGGATATTTCCTTTACGGTACCCAGTATGATAACAGATCGTGGCTGTAAAAAATATAAATATATCCACATACATCTAATGTAAATATTGAAATACGAAACTTGAAATGGTCTATGATTACCTCACTAATTTCCCACACATCATCGATGTTACTAAAAACAACATTCTTTAGAAAATCATCCATAACCGCCTGCAACCCGATAGAATTAGAAAGCAGTAATGCATCAACTTTGCTGTCAGTAACTCAGAATGTAATACAAAAACAATGCAGACAATTATCACATAATGCAATGCACTTGTTTTCAAAACAGAAAGAATATGAACTAAACAAACCTTGCGAATAAAACTGGACATAATCGAATATGATATGTTTATTAAATAATCAAGTAATACGATATTTATACACCATAAAAAGCAGTTGATGACACCAGATTTGTAGGAACATGGGCGACAGCACATAAGTAAGTAGTAAACCGCTAATACATACCATGATGTAAAACAAATAATACATAAAGTATAGCATGTAAAATAAAAAAACAATAATATAGAAAAAACACAATCATAATACCATATAAAATAAAAAACACAATACTATATAAACACACAATCATAAACACTCCGGATACTTGGCTTATAATACAATAAAGGGAATTTATTCATTTCTCTGCCACAAAAGATTTATTACACATCAAACACAGCATTTAATGTTATACAATAAGATAAAATAAGACACACAACTACAAAAGAATAGTTAAACCTGAATACAAAAGTTCTAATACATACATTGTCATATAATAAGAGAAAAAATCACTCTTCATAAAATAACACAATTTCTTAAAAAATTACACAATAATAACCATTCCAGATAACTACCTCTACATTAAATTTGAGTTAGGATCGGTTAAGAGAGGTTTATTAACAAATGAACATAGCAGTTTACCTTACCATCTTTGTAGGACAACATGCAAGAAAGACTACAACAACTTATTAACCTAAAATCCTGGATTATAAACCGCTAGTACATACCATATATTAAAATCACACATATTAAAGATTTCATTTAATATAATAACACAATATTATACAAAAGAAGGATATAACCAAATGATAAACATACCATCTATTTTTAGAACTGCCTTTTAGCACACATTCATGAGTTATACTAAATGATAAACATACATGACACATATACAAAAAAAAGGAATTGATGATATCAGGTTTGTAGCATTCTTCACCTGAATATATAGTAAAACAAATTAAACTGAAAATATTAAAAGTTTGAAATAATATATGATTAAATAACACCAATCAGAAATAACTATCCATGCAGACAACTGTTAATACACTTATACATACGGAACTACTTGAAACAATAAACAAAATTCGAAAAAACGACCACCATTCCCTATAATTCATGATATCAGGTTTGTAGGACTTCTTTACCTACATATATAGTAAAACAAATTAAAATGAAAATATTAAAAGTTCGAAATAATATATGATTAAATAACACCAATTGGAATTAAATATCCATGCAGACAATTGTTAATACACTTATACATACGGAATAACAGAACTACTTGAAACAATAAACAAAATTCAAAAAAACAATCACCATTCCCTATAATATAGCATAATAATTTCTAATCGATCAGCGAAACAGTGGTCTCGATAAATAATGCTCGTTTCGCACCAATGTAGGAATCAACATGTTGGAGGTAATTAAAAACTTCATTGCTCAGTTCACCTTCAACAGCACCACTCCAAATGTTTTTTATCAACCACTTGTTGTTTTGAAATATATTGGACCAATGGAAACTTTCTACATAACCAATAATTTGAAGATTATTGATAGAAAACATCTTGATGAAGGCTTCATCTTCAACTTTGTACAAAGCAACAGATAACTCGGGAGACCTTTCAACAACAATAAAATGGAGCTTCTTTGCAATGCTCAGAAATTCTCCTCGCCAAGGAGTAACTTCCAAACTTTCAGGAAAACGAAGGCTTCTAAAAGTTTCGGAAATAACATCGAAAGCAACTATATACCTCTCCAAAGCGGGATACCAATTTTTTGAACACACGAAATATATGGTTTTGCCAGAATAAATTCCGGAAGACCATGAATAACCCCGACCACCGAAATTAGCTCCCCTCAAGAAATCTATTTCTCTCCACGTCTCACGACGTCGTGAATAAACACGAGCAGTAACGACATTCAAAAAAAATATTTTATGTGAAGCACTTTAAGATCATTGGTTTCA
Organism: Helianthus tuberosus; assembly: GCA_030545235.1. NCBI lineage: Eukaryota > Viridiplantae > Streptophyta > Magnoliopsida > Asterales > Asteraceae > Helianthus > Helianthus tuberosus. The sequence goes on from JARYGA010039354.1 coordinate 7,345, forward strand.
TCAAAATACATTCCACCTGTATCACTGTTTCGAACATACCACTGACAAAAGTCTGACACGGACAACAACTTATGACACCTGGTTGTTGGATTCCAAAGGATCAGCTCACAGCAACTCGGTTCAGAGGACACTAACAACAACCCATTAAGCGACGCTAGAATACGTAAGAATCTAGGGTCAACATTGCCAGGAAAAGTGATCTGTTTGCTTGTAACCACATCCAAATTCCCACCTATTACGTCGTCAACAACAATTGACATATTTGACAAGGAGATATATTTCTTATGTAGAGACTTTCCAATTCGACAAGAATGCATCATCTCAAAAAAATGAGTTGACAGTTCCGTCCGGAAATCTTTGCAAACACATTTCAAACAACCAATTGCTTTGGCAGGAAGCCTTGTGAATATTTCATCGACGATCATTGCAAACCCAAGCTTTTCCATTTTATGATCTATGGGACTACAATATAAAATATAATAAATGAAACACAATTGAGACAATTTGATATGTAAATGTTTAAAAATAAACACAATGAATACAACCGCTTTTCATACACAACCGGGTGATAAAATATAACTAACCAACCACGTAACTTATATAAAAAAAAAACTGATAATGAAAGCAGTTTAACATTGTATTAACACAATCTTAAACAACTGCTATGTTAGCAAATATTGACCTTTCTACAAACATTTTGAAATGAACACAGCAGTTTACCTTATCATCTATATAATATATATATATATATATATATATATATATATAATGGCGTTAATGTCACAAGGTACCGTGTGTAACAAAGTAAAAAAGTGTAATGTCACGTGCGTGCATCAAACGTTATTGTCATCATTGTACATTATAACCACAAATGATTATATAGGTTACACTCAGTTTGATCGGATACATCAAACATATGTTTTATATGGTCAGCACATCACATAATGTGTCGGATACATCAAACATATGTTTTATATGGTCAGCATACATGTTTAGTCCCTCTACTTTAACTTTGTTGTCCTTCTACTCTAGCTTTCCTAATATACATATTTAGTCCCTTAACTTAATAAATTTGATTCCCCATTAGTTTACTTTGCTTATATACATGTTTACGTCATCTACTTTTAACTTTGTTGATATACATATTTAATTACTCTACTTTACTTTTATTTATTAAGTATTTCGCCTTTTACAGTTTTTTTTTCTCCCTAACATAATGAACCAAACCATTGAAACAAACACAATGACTTGTTATCCAACTATTAAGAACATCAATAACCATGTCTATATTTAAGATAATAATGACTTTTTATTCGATTGCGATTAGTAACTACAACTGAGTTTCTTATACAAAAACAATGCAGACAATTATCACATAATGCAATGCACTTGTTTTCAAAACAGAAAGAATATGAACTAAACAAACCTTACGAATAAAACTGGACATAATCGAGTATGATATGTTTATTAAATAATCAAGTAATAGGATATTTATACACCATAAAAAGCAGTTGATGACACCAGTTTTGTAGGAACATGGGCAACAACACATAAGTAGTAAACCGCTAATACATACCATGTAGTAAAACAAATAATACATAAAGTATAGCATGTAAAATAAAAAAACAATAATATAGAAAAAACACAATCATAATACTACCATATAAAATAAAAAACACAATACTATATAAACACACAATCATAAACACTCCGGATGCTTAGCTTATAATCCAATAAGGGAATTTATTAATTTATCTACCACAAAATATTTATTGCACATCAAACACATCATTTAATGTTATACAATAAGATAAAATAAGACACACAACTACAAAAGAATAGTTAAACCTGAATACAAAAGTTCTAATACATACATTGTCATATAATAAGAAATTCCGTTTTGCTCCCTATGGTTTGGTCACTTTAACAGTTTTGCCCCAAACCTTTAAAAATAGCCATTTTCCTCCAATAGTTTGCTATGGTTTTTCCATTTTGCTCCCCGCCTCTAACTCCATCCAAATTGTCTGTATTTCCATTTTGCTCCCCGCAGGGAGCAAAATGCATAAACCATAGCAAACTATTGGAGGAAAATGGCTATTTTTAAAGGTTTGGGGCAAAATCATTAAAGTGACCAAACCACAGGGAGCAAAACGGAAGTTTACTCAAAAATCACTCTTCATAAAATAACACAATTTCTTAAAAAATTACACAATAATAACCATTCCAGATAACTACCTCTACATTAAATTTGAGTTAGGATCGGTTAAGAGAGGTTTACTAACAAATGAACACAGCAGTTTACCTTACCATCTTTGTAGGACAACATGCAAGAAAGACTACAACAACTTATTAACCTAAAATCCTGCATTATAAACCGCTAGTACATACCATATATTAAAATTACACATATTAAAGATTTCATTTAATATAATAACACAATATTATACAAAAGAAGGATAGAACCAAATGATAAACATACCATCTATTTTTACAACTACATTTTAGCACACATTCATGAGTTGTACTAAATGATATACATACATGACACATATACAAAAAAAAAAAAACAATTGATGATATCAGGTTTGTAGCACTTCTTCACCTAAATATATAGTAAAACAAATTAAACTGAAAATATTAAAAGTTCGAAATAATATATGATTAAATAACACCAATCAGAAATAAATATCCATGCAGACAACCGTTAATACACTTATACATACGGAACTACTTGAAACAATAAACAAAATTCGAAAAAACGACCACCATTCCCTATAATATAGCATAATAATTTCTAATCAATCGGCGAAACAACGATCTCGATAAATAATGCTAGTTCCACACCAATGTAGGAATCAAGATGTTGAAGGTAATTAAAAACTTCATTGCTCAGCTTAGCTTCAACAGGACGAATCCAAACGTTTCTAAGCAACCACTTGTTGTTTTGAAATATAGTAGACCAACACAAACTTTGTTCATAACTAATAATATGAATATTATTGATAGAAAACATCTTGATGAAGGCTTCATCTTCAACTTTGTACAAACCAACAGATAACTCGGGAGACCCTTCAACAACAATAAAATGGAGCTTCTTTGCAATGCTCAGAATTTTTCCTGGCCAAGGAGTAACTTCCAAACTTTCAGGAAAACGAATGCTTCTAAAAGTTTCGGAAATAACATTGAAAGCAACTATATACCTCTTGAAAGGGCCAGGATACCAACTTCTTGAACACACGAAATATATGGATTTGCCAGAATAAATCCCGGAAGACATTGAATAACCCCGACCACCGAAATTAACTCCCCTCAAGAAATCTATTTCCCTCCACGTCTCACAACGTCGTGAATAAACACGAGCAGTAACGACATTATTCAACAAATAATATTTGATGTGAAGCACTTTAAGATCATTGGTTTCATCAAAATACATTCCACCCGTATCACATTTTTTAACATACCGCTGAGAAAAGTCTGAGACGGACAACAACTTATGGCACTTGGTTGTTGGATTCCAAAGGATCAGCTCACAGCATCTCGCATTAAAAGACACTAACAACAGCCCATTAAGCGACGCTAGAATACGTAAGAATATAGGGTCAACATTGCCAGGAAAACTGATCTGTTTGCTTGTAAACACATCCAAATTCCCACCTATTACGTTGTCAACAACAATTGACATACCTCGCAAGGAGAGATTTTTCTTATGTGAATTTCCAATTCGACAAGAATGCCTCATCTCAAAAAAATGAGTTGACAGTTCCTTACGGAAATCTTTGCAAACACATTTCAAACAACCAATAGCTTTGGCAGGGAGCCTTGTGAATATTTCATCAAAGATCAATGCAAACCCAAGCTTTTCCATTTTATAATCTATGGGGCTACAATATAAAATATAATAAATGAAATACAATTGAGACAATTTGATATGTAAATGTTTATATATAAACACAATGTATACAACCGCTTTTCATACACAACCGGATGATAAAATAAGACTAACCAACCACGTTACTTATATAAAAAAAACTGTTAATGAAAGCAGTTTAACATTGTATTTGCACAATCTTAAACAACTGCTGATTTTAGCAAATATTGACCTTTCTACAAACATTTTGAAATCAACACAGCAGTTTACCTTACCATCTTTGTAGGAGAACATGCAAGAAAGACTACAACAACTTATTAACCTAAAATCTTTTTTAAACACAGCATTTAATGATATACAATAAGATAAGATAAGATAAGACACACAACTACAAAAGAATAGTTAAACCTGAATACAAAAGTTCTAACACATACATTGTCATATAATAAGAGAAAATATCACTCTTCATAAAACAACACAATTTCTTAAAAAATTACACAATAATAACCATTCCAGTTAACTACCTCTACATCAAAATTGAGTTAGAATCGATGAACACAGCAGTTTACCTTTCCATCTTAGGACCTGTTAATAGAACATCAAAAATAGTTACTATTATAATATTCTCTAAATATATTATGAAATTTCATTTTTGTAAATTATCAACCAAAACAGAATATGTGAATTTTAATCTTTTATATGAAAAGATAAACGAATAATAAAAAATATATATAAAAAAAACAAAACGGCGGCAGCAACAATATATCAGATTTTATGAAATCTTCTCATCAAAGCCATATTCTCTCTCATAATTAAAGGTGTATCAAAAAGTCAAAATATCCATCATACCTGAACTTCTTTTGTATGGTTTTACTGGATTTTTTCACCATGATTGAATCGGGGAATTTTGAATTACAGTAAAAACGGGATTTTTGATCAGGGTTTTATAGACAGGAAAGGTAAATGCTGACATGGCAGCGGTTACAAAGATCTGATAGTCGAAACACTGTCCACGTGACAACCTCTGATGGAAATGAAGGACAAGTATTTTATGAAAACCACTGATATAAGAAGACCAGTGGCTGTAATGGTGACAAATGAAAGCAGTGAGTGATTTTTACTATCAGTGGATAGCATATCAGTGGATAAAAACACTGATTTTGAATAACAGTGCTTATCAAAGAAAAGAGGAAACAGACTTTCAAGAAACAAAACAAAACATTCCATTAAAATAAAAATGAATTTGAATAACAGTACTTATCAAAGACAAGAGGAAACAGACTTTCAAGAAACAAAACAAAACATTCCATTAAAATAAAAAATACATAATAATTGAATATAAACCACTTCACTATAACAACTATCACTAAACTTAAAAAAACTACTTATAAGGAAACTAAAAACCTACGCTTCAACTCCATTGACTCATTAACTTGTCTATATATCTCTAACATCTGTGCCATTAACTGAACATCTTTATTCCCACTCTCACCATTATTCAACAGTGCCAGGTCACGAACAGCAGTTGCAGGCAATAAACGCAACGTCTCAGTTACATCATCACGAGAGCCAACTCCAGTCTTCAAAGATTGAAAACATTTCCTCAGATCTTTAGAAAACTCTAACTCAGCTTCCAAATCTTCCAACACTGCTTTATAAAATAGTTCCTTCAAATCTTCTCCTTGATTACTTGATGAAGCCATTGAAAAAAGTTAACTTTTTAATTAGAAATCTGTAAAACTTAAATAACTTGAGATACGATATACATGAAATGTCTGCATATATATATAAAAGGCTTATGGACACAAACGCGGAACTATTAATGGCAGCAACGGTTACATGATGTAAAAATTGCTCCGGGAAACGATACAATCATACAAAAAACTGAAGAGACACACGTTTACATACAGTTATTACTATAAACACACAAACCATTAATTAAACACGGGAAACTTAAACTGGTACACGGCTAACTATGCATCAATCAATGAAAATATTAATTACCATTAAATTATAACGAAAATATTACAAACAAAGAAAAACATGCATGTTTAAGAGAAAAGAAAATACACACATAAAAAAACTCCAACTCAACAGAGTATCATTACCAAAATATAATAACCATCATCATACATAAAAAAACAACATAACTAATCTTCGCCAAAACTGTCGATTTCAATCACCTCATCCCACTTCCAATTCTTCAGCGCCTTTACCCTTTGATTAATTCTTCTGAAATTACGAGGCTAGAGAATAATATATCAGTCATTCATCTAGAATATTAACTAAACACAACTAAACATAAAGATATGGAACCAACCTTGTTGATCTCATGCTTTATAGAATTGTCGGGACATCCAACCAAAGCATCAAACTCCAAGTCAAAGCCTTTAGATTTGTTCTGAAATTTACAAAACAAAATATAAGCAAACATAATAAGATTCAGCATAAACATCACCATCTATCACTAACAAAATAATTTACATACTTTAACATAAACGATTTACCTTTGCAGCTCCGATTGAAGACATAGTCAAGTCAGGAAGTACTCCAAACAATTCTTCAAACTGAAAAACAATATACTCATTAATAAAATAAACTACCATGTTGAACTAAAACAATGTTATCTTACAGTTATAAAAGAATTGTTACATACATCTCCAGTTTCATCAGATATCTTACTCAACTTTTGAAAATGATCATCCACAAAAATGTTGTCAGCCACAACCTGGAAAAAAAAAAACAACTGTTAATCACTGTTGTCATAGTATATTACAAAGATAAACCAAAAAACACAATGATTTTTAAAAATAAACAACATGATAAAATATTTTACAAGAATTATTACGCACGTTTCCAACTTCATCACATGTACTGCTCAACGTTTGAATATGATCATCCACAAAAATCTTGTCAGCCACCACCTAGAAAAGAAAAAAAAAACAACTGTCAACCACTGTTGTCATAATATATTACAAAAAAAAAACATCACAAAAAACACAATAGCTGTAAATAACACAATGATTCTAAGTAACACACAATATCATAAATAATAACAGAAACTTCATCATAAACTTGCTTCTAAATGTGCATTCTCATTAGAGCAATAAGAAAATTCATGCAAATGACCATCCACACACTCGTCAGCTACAACCTGACAAAAAAAACATGTCAATGATTTTTTACTATAATAACACAAAGGATTCCTACAAACACAAAATGATTGTAAAAAACACAATGCTATGTAAATCCGAATACTTGACAAAACAAAATGATATTACATTTCCAACTATATTAGAAGACATCATATCTGCTGGCTGCTTCATTTCCACAACGCTGTCCAACCCAGCAAACTGAAAAACAAAGCATCATTATTCAAATGAACAAACATGGTTAAATAAACACAATACCATATAAATTAACATCTTACATTTTCCCCCGAAATTGAATCCTCATCATACACAGCATTATCCATCGATCATAACTGAAGCAAAACAAACAAACTAAATAAGAAACTATTATCGAAGCATAACAAACATCATTAACACATAAAATATGTAACCACCTTACAGTGATATGCTTTATTGAAAAGGATGTAATGCAAAGAATTCACGGACATATATATACATCTTGTATGCTAACTACCACGTAGAAGTTATCCAAGATGAACCGACAAGGTTGAGAGAGCGTACCCACGTAGCGAGAAACATGCAGAAAACACAGCAAAACTTAACTTGCGTTGAAAAATCAAACTGCCATTTTTTTGGGATTGAACGGATGAGATTAAATCTTGAAGGTAACCACCTGAATTATTACGGTCAGGATCTACTTGAACGTGGGTTTGACCGACGGTTGTTTCGCGGCGAACAATTTATTAATAATGAAAATTGGGTTTTATCCCAATATATTTATATAAAGTGTGGTATTTACTCTGATATAATATTTCCTAACTACGGTCCTGATGAAATTTCCGCTACCAAAATGATAAACACCGATACCACCAAAACTGGTCTCGCGGCCGCCCGTTCCCGCGACAGATAGGGGACGGGGGTTGCGACAGCAGATATAGTGTGGAAACTGTGGAAGAGTTGGGCATGTGAAGAAAGCATGTTGGTATGGCGCAGGGCGTGGGAATGGAAATCGGGGTGGTAATGGTAATGGTAACCGTGGAGGGAATGGATAGGAAATAGAAACCAGGGAGGACATGGGAACAGAAATGGAAATGGAAATCAAGAGGGAAATGGAAATCGTGGAGGAAACAATGATGGGAATGATAATGGGCGTGGCCAAGGTTTTTTCAACTGCGGTGACTTGGGGCACTTCAAGAAGGATTGCCCTAAAAACAATCAAGCTCGAGGAAGGGTGTTTACCATTGGAGCCAGGGAAGCATGACAGGATCCAAACGTGGTTACTGGTACGTTCCCTATTAACCAACGTTATGCTTCTGTGATGTTTGATACTGGTGCCGATTTTAGCTTCATATCCATAGACTTTAAGAATATACTTGGTTTAGTTACAAGTAAGCTAGACGTCCCATATTCGATAGAATTGGCTAATGGAAAGTTAGTAGAGGCGAATGAAGTGATTAACGGTTGTACTTTGGAGCTTGGAGAGTGGGAATTTTCTGTTGATCTTCTACAGGTCAATCTGGGAAGCTTTGACGTCGTGGTTGGAATAGACTGGTTGTCTAACAATCGTGCAGAGATAGTTTGCCATGAGAAGATCATTCGCATTCGGTTGGCGAATGAGGAGACGATGGTGATTCATGGAGAGAAGCATGATACGCCCTTGCGGATCATCAATTGTATGAAAGCGCCGAAGTGTCTACGTAAAGGATGCGTTGTCTTCCTAGCACATGTTGTGGATAAGGAAGTCGAAGAGCCGAAGATTGAAGACATCCCAGTGGTGAGGGATTATCCTGAGGTCTTCCCAGAAGACTTGCCAGGATTACCTCCACATAGACAATTCGAATTCCACATTGACTTGGTTCCAGGCGCCGTGCCTGTAGCCAAGGCACCATATCGACTTGTGCCATCCGAAATGCAAGAGTTATCCACGCAGCTTCAGGAGTTATTGGACAAGGGATTTATAAGGCCGAGCTTCTCGCCTTGGGGAGCTACAGTGTTGTTCGTAAAGAAGAAGGATGGTAGTTTTCGAATGTGTATCGACTACCGGGAGCTGAACAAGTTAACTATCAAGAATCGGTATCCACTACCGAGGATTGATGACATATTTGACCAATTGCAAGGATCGAGCTACTACTCCAAGATTGACCTTCGGTCTGGTTATCATCAGTTAAGAATTCAAGAGGAGAGCATACCAAAGACTGCGTTCAGGACTCGCTATGGACACTACGAGTTCCTTGTGATGCCATTCGGGTTGACTAACGCACCAGCAGTGTTTATGGACTTGATGAATCGTGTATGCAAGCCATATCTTGATAAATTTGTGATTGTATTTATCGATGATATTCTGATTTATTTGCGGACTAAGGAAGAGCACGAGCAACATCTCAGAGCCATTTTGGAACTACTGAAGAAGGAGAAGCTCTATGCAAAGTTCTCAAAATGCGAATTTTTGATTCGCGAGGTATAGTTCCTTGGTCATGTGGTAAACGAGAATGGTATCCATGTGGACCCACAAAGATTGAAGCGATAAAGAACTAGGAAACTCCCAAAACCCCGACTGAGATTCGACAATTCTTGGGATTAGCGGGTTATTACCGCAGATTTATCGAGAATTTCTCCAAGATAGCTCAACCACAAACTTCCCTTACTCAGAAATACAAGAAGTTTGACTGGGGAGACAAGCAAGAAGAAGCCTTTCAACTGCTCAAAAACAAGCTACGCGATGCACCAATACTATCCCTACCCAAAGGCACTCAAGACTTCGGGGTATATTGTGACGCCTCGCGTCAGGATTGGGTTGCGTGCTAATGCAACGCCAAAAAGTCATCGCTTATGCTTCACGCCAACTGAAAGTACATGAGATGAATTATACCACTCACGGCCTGGAGCTAGGCGTGTTGGTATTTGCCTTGAAAATTTGGCGACATTATTTGTATGGTACTCGATGTACTATCTTCACGGATCACAAGAGCCTGCAACACATATTTGATCAAAAGGAGCTAAACATCCGTCAGCGACGATGGGTTGAGTTGCTGAACGATTATGACTGTGATATCAAGTATCATCCTGGAAAGGCAAACATGGTAGCAGACACTTTGAGTCGAAAGGAAAGGGTTAAGACCCTAATGGTTCGAGCTTTAGAAATGACAATTCAGATGAATCTCACCTCACGTATACGTGACGCACAACAAGAAGCCCTTAAGAAGGAGAATCTTAAGGCTGAATATCTCCGGGGAATGGAGAAGAAGTTAGTGCCAAATGAGGAAGGAACCTTATACTTCATGGGACGCATTTGGGTTCCTCTTTATGGCAGTATTCGCGAGGTTATCTTTGACGAAGCTCATAAGTCTAGATACTCGATCCACCCAGGACCAGACAAAATGTACCAAGATCTGAAAGATTATTATTGGTGGCCAAAACTCAAGAGCGACATTGTTGTTTATGTTGGGAAATGCCTAACCTGTGCTAAGGTTAAGGCCGAATATCAGAAACCTTCAGGTCTTTTACAACAGCCTGAAATACCCATGTGGAAGTGGGAACAAATTTCAATGGACTTCATAACAAAATTACCCCGGACTCCTAGAGGGCACGACATGATATGGGTAATAGTGGACCGATTGACAAAGTCTGCACATTTCCTACCGATTCGAGAGAAGGATAGCACGGGAAAGCTAGCTGAGCTCTACCTCAAGGAGATAGTAGCACGTCATGGAGTGCCTATCTCGATAATCTCAGACAGGGATGGACGATTCGTATCAAGGATTTGGCAATCCTTTCAAGAGGCCTTTGGATCTCAGTTAAATCTGAGTACGGCATTCCACCCGCAAACAGACGGTCAAAGCGAACGGACCATAGAAACACTGGAATACATGCTTCGCACATGTATGATGGATTTAGGTGGCAGTTGGGATACTCATCTACCTCTAGTTGAGTTTTCCTATAATAACAGCTATCATACGAGCATTCAAGCCGCACCGTTCGAAGCTCTTTATGCCCGTAAGTGCCGCTCACCATTGTGTTGGGCAGATGCTGGAGATAGACAGATGGTTGGTCCCGAACTGGTTCAAGAAACGACCGACAAGATCATGCAGATCCGAGAACGCATCAAGGCGGCTCATGATCGACAAAAGAGCTACGCCGATCGAAGACGGAAACCTTTAGAATTCAAGGTAGGAGACAGGGTTTTGTTGAAAGTCTCACTTTGGAAATGTGTAGCATGATTCGGAAAACGTGGTAAGTTGAATCCATGATACATTGGGCCATCCAAGATTTTGGAAAGGATTGGTACCGTAGCGTACAAACTAGAACTACCAGAAGAACTGCACGGTGTACATGATACATTCCATGTGTCAAACCTCAAGAAAACCCAACTCAGGAAACAATTATCATCCTTGTAGATGAGGTGCATATCGACAATAATCTCAGATTCACCGAAGAACCCATTAAGGTTATGGATTGGAAAGTCCACAAGACTCGGAGAAGTCGCATTAAGCTTGTTAAGGTTCGCTGGAATTCACGTTATGGCCCAGAGTTTACGTGGGAGCGTGAAGATCAAATGAAATCAAAGTATCTGCATCTGTTTCACAACCCCCCTGCGACGGATAAAGCAGCTTAAAATTTCGGGATGAATTTTTCTTAACGGGGGGAGAATGTGACAACTGTCAATTTTCCATGTATCCGTACAATAAATAAACAGTAGTTTGTATCTTAATGACTGTGCCTGATTTGGATTAATGACATGAATGATTTTCTGATTACTGTTACATACATACAAGTGCATTACATGTTGCATGATTTCTTATCATTATTGCATGCAACACAATATGGTTCAATTAGTGCACGAAACAAAGTTAGCACAGTTATCAGACAAACTAGAAGTACTGACGGGAGTTCAGTACTCAGATAGACATGATGTTAAGACACAGAATGAGCTCGAAACCAAGAGTTACACTAGTATAGTGTGTAGGAAAGTAGGGATCATAAAACTGCCTTCCTAGTGATAGTTTAAGTGCCGAAAAGTGCCTAAAACTCACAAAAACTGCAGAATTGTTGATGATTGGTGATGAATTTTAAAAGAAAATGATATGCTTTTTAAAGCATGGAAACCTCCATTTTTAAGGGGAAACTATGGCAATTTTTTTGTAGAAATTAAACACTTAGAGAAATATTTTTAAACAAGTTTTTACAAGTAAATTTTGATTAAGGTTTTCATATAAAAATTTGCCATAAAATTTTGTTACAAAAATTACAAACATTGGAGGTTGATTTTTGATAGTAAAAGTAACTAAGTATATATTTAGGAAAATATATATTTAGATGTCACAATTTGTGTGTTACTTGTATATTATGTGTATTAGTTATATTATTTTAGGAACTTGAAAATAATGTAACTCACCAAAACACCAAAATTGTAATACAAAATAATACCAAAATTTCAAAAAAATAAATATATAAATTATACCCGAATATTGGACAAACCGGACAAGGACTATGGACTATAAATATATATTCTGGAAATAAATTCATAGTTCGACAAATGAGTTAAACGGTATTTTGGAAACCAAAGAAACGGAAATTATGATTTTTACAAGTATTACAAAAATATATCATTTTTGTCAAATAGCAAATATATTATCTTTGGGTGAAGAAAAATATATATTTTCTTAAACAAATTAAGAATATATTATTTTGGGCAAAAATTAGAAATATAAATATTTTCTATGTTAATCTTGAAAATATATTATTTTTGAGGTTTATATGAAAATATATTATTTTTGCCAAGTAAAGTTATAGTTATTTTCCTATAAAAATTCTCTTAAAATATATATATTTTGAGAATATAAGTTTGGTGATTTTTAGTTGTCTAAAAATAATATTCCGGAAAGTTAAATACAAAATTAAGTATAAAAATACTTAATAAATACAAGAAAATATGTATTCTCGTACGTACAAATACACACCGGAATATGCCACCAATACTTGGCAAAATACACAAGTCTAAAAATACACAAGTATAGTTATACCTATACTTGGGAAATATTCATGAAGGAATTACAAATGATATAAGTCAAAAATATATTATCTTAACAAATATTCCAAATAACTGATAAATATAATTTAAGTTAAAATATTATTATTTTAACCAATAATTATATACTTTGAAATAATATAATATACATCTAACATGTAACTCATGGTATACCAATTCCAAAGTAAGTCATACACAACTAAGACTAAGAGTCGTTACACGACCTAGCCATGTAATAAAACATAGGACATGTGTAGGTAGTTGCACGACACCCGGACAAGGTCTTTGAGTTTATATCGGACAGCAAGACGCAAAACTGTGAGTTCATGTCCCCCTTTTCTTTTAACTGTTTTCGGTTTATAACTTCGGGGGTGAAATACATGTTACAATTGTTTCGAACGTTTACAAATGGTATGGTTAGCTAAGGAATGAACTGTTAGATCATGTGAGTGGTGGGTACAACACTTAAGACCATTAATCATTGTATAAGGACCGAGGGGCATGAGTGATAGATCTATTTAGGTGTTGCGAGCCCTACCCATGGGACCAGGGATTGGCCCATGTGGTGACCATGTCCTTCCCGCCGGGTGGCCCGGTACAAAATCCGCAAGGTTTGAGCCTTCCTGCACCATTGCACACATATTAATGTATTAGCTACACATTAATTGATCTGTTCGTAGACGCTTTCATACCGGTTTACAAAGACATACATACAAATGTTTACAAGGTTATTCGTGCACACATACAAACACATGAACTCGCTCAACTTTTGTTGATGTTTTCAAACTACATGTATTTCAGGAAATTGATGGATCTGGCGAAGTCTGAAAGGTTTCAAGAAGTGTTTACAAGAAATGATGTCATCCGAACTTTTGAAGGGTTTGACTTGGATGTTTTATCTTAGATAAGACATACGAGTCAAAGCCTTGGTTTTTATATGTCTTTTGTTTGAAGTCCTTTATGGAACTTGTTTCAGTTAAATGGTTTGTAAGATAAACTCGAAGTCGATGGTTGGTACTAAACAATTTGGTTTGTATTATTTTGAATCATACTAATGGATGAACATCATGGTTTTAATCATATATTTGTTTGTTATAATTGAATGCAATGATATTAAGCAAGTCACACATCATACGCTTCCACAAAAGTCAGGGTGTGACAATATCAAAATGCCCCGGGACGAGAAAAATAAGAAAAAGGGCTATAGTTAAATTCGAACATGTGTAGAACGTGTAAAGGCTAGAAGATATAGACAATAGCCGCTGTGATCAAACTTTACTCTTTATATTGCGGATCTTGACATGTTGGCATGGGTAGCAATTTGGTTGATGTTGTTTAGAAACTTTATTACAGCAGTAGCATCTATGTTTTGTCTACTATCTAGGTTTCAACCACAAGTACAAAGCGAGTCTAGCTCGGAAAAAACTCGTTCAATGTGGCTCAGTTTGAAAGTGAGCCGAGCCAGGTTGGCTCGGTTAAAAAGCGAGTCTAGCTCGGCTCGGCTGGTAACGAGCCGAATTGGCTTGGTTTGGCTCGCATACCAGCTCGGCTCAGCTTAGCTCGGATTATATTACTTTTAATATACTTTATTTTTAAATACATTATAATATATCACAAAAACTGAGTATAATTTACATGTGATTAGAAGTGTAATTTGATATATATACCACATTTAAATGTTGATTACCATGCTAATAAACTTATATTGTATTTCGTTGAAATTAAGAACGTATTTTGTGTTGTTAAACTTGATTTTGACTTGTAATATATTAGGTTGAGCTTATTTTGAATATGTTCTTTTGAATTATTAAATAATATTTTAGTTTGTTGAATTTTGAAAGCCATGTATTAATTTTTCTTTTCAAAATCGAGCTAAACCAAGCCGAGCCGAGCCCGAGCTTAGATTTCCAGCTCGGTTTCAAATATGAGCCGAACCGAGCAAGCTCAGTTTATAATCGAGACAAACCCGATTTTTGCCTTAGCTCGGCTCTGTTCGGATCGGATCGTGAACAGCCCTTGAACAGACTTTGTGATAGAGGTTGTTAATGTATGCACCATGCATAACTGGGAATTTTGGTTATGTGCTTGCAAAACTATTTTGATTGTTGGAGGTCTTAATTTCTGTGGATCATAACTGAGATTTTTTGTTATGTGTTGGGATATCATATTAGTTTTTTTTGGTTTTATCTAGTTTGTGATTAGAAGCTTTGGTATGAATTTGTATATTGGTGGAAAGAGTGAAAGGCTTATTGTGGATCTTGTGACTAGTTCATAACAATGCTTTGTTATTAGATTTTGCAAAACCTAAACTAAAATAACCATTAAATGTCTTCTTAATCTGACTTCTTTTTATATAAAAATAAAAATTCATAAAAGACACACTCATTGGGCTTCTTAACTTTTCTTCTTTATGTATGAAATTAAAAATTCATTAAAAAACAACTCATAGCATCATATTCAAAAAGTGCTATAGGATTAAATAGGAATCATCAACTTTTTATTAGTTTACTTTGAACGCTAAACTGGAGCTTTCAATCAACAAATGATCCCTTCTTAGCAAGGAACTAATGGCAGGAACAACAAGGGAAAAAAAACAAAAAAAAACAGAGCGTACAACAATGACGTGATGCGAATGTGAGTATAATTTTTGATATATTTTTAAGTACTTTTACTTGTTTATCAAACTTTAAATTTATAATACACGATATAACACTATCGCTCTCTACAGCATGCTAGGACAACTGCACCCATCGTTGGCGTAGTATATTGATGGTAAGATACCGAGGTCGTCCAAGGACACAAGAACTTTTAATACCGTAGTATTGTCAACGTCTAATCTAACAAAATTCTGAGAAAAGATTTTTAGTAAATTAAAAATAAGGAAAGAAACTAAAATAATTAAAGAAACAAGTAGACAAGATACAATCACTTGGTTCCGACTTATCTTTTACATATCATTTGATAATTTCCGCACTTTGGGTTTAAGAGATTATCTTAGTTATAGTGGCATGTCCCTCCTTTGGAGGCAACGCTACCCTCGGCCATATTGGTCTGAGTCAGCAGGGATATAGTTCTGCAAGGTCGGAATATTGAAAGATAATTATGTAAGCTATAAATGCAAAATGTAGCATATCCCTATTTTGGAGACAACGCTACCCTCGGCCATATTGGTCTGAGTGAGAAGGGATACAGTCGCGCAAGGCCGGGTTAAATATTTAATAGTAATTTGTTTATAATAGATTCAAGTCGTTCATACTTCCCCCGATTTGATGCTATCTGCCTCAAAGGAAGTCCTAATAAGCTTGAATCAAGTACTCGCAGGATCTAAACACCGAACGAGGCAAAAACTTTACCCAAGCTACCATTCTAACCCCCTTCGAGGCACTTAACGCGCTTTATATAGACCGTAAAGACACGGATGAGTAAATCAACAAAACATGAAGAGATGATAGAATAAAGTTCACTTTCAAAATAAAAAAAATAGTTATTAAACTCATTAATACATACCCAATTAAAAAGTTAACCAAAGCTTGGAAATCAAAAGTAATACATAAAAGATGTCTCTTCACCAAGTGATGTAAGAGATTAGCCAAGCATGGCCTTTGTTTGACAAAAACTATTACGATCAATCTTGGATCCCGAGACTACTGCACACACTCTAAAGACGGATGATGGAGGAATGTTATGGATGATGGTGGTATTTTGGTGGTGGAGTGGTGGCAGGTGTGAGAAAAGTGGTTTGCCAAGGGATTGATTGCAATTGAAACAAGCACCCCTATTTATAGCTGAAAACAAACTTCTCACACGGCCCCGTGCCCATAGGGCACGACCCCGTGTCTCCTTCTTCTCTGTCTTCATTTAATGAGTTGTGTTAGTCCATTTGCTCACATGGCCCCGTGTGTCAACGACACAGCCACGTGGTCCTTGTACTTGTTGTACTATTGGAGATTTTGCATATCTGGGAGTTGACCACTGCCCGTGTCTATGGGACACGGCCCTGTGTCACTTGTCGACTTCTGTTTGTCTTTTTTTCATGGAATCTGGAGTGGGGCACGGCCCCATGCCTTGATGCACAACCCCGTGCTTGTCTTCTGATTTGCTGTTTTTGGTCTTGGGGTGAAGCTCGGAGGATTGGTATGAAGTGTCAACTTCTCTTCTTTTGTATTTATGTTGGATTTTGTTGTTAATTTGTTCCTTTTGTACATTTAAGTTGTTTTAATCCTGAAAATCTAAAGTATACAAAGAAACGCACGTTTTTCAACAGTAGTATATAAATGGGTTGATTTTATACCTTATTTGATATAATTTATATGTTGTATTTGATGCATATCAAATTCCCCCACACTTGAATCTTTGCTTGTGCTCAAGCAAAACTCTTTAATTTTGCTTACACGGCCAAATGGAATAGGTAGAGAAGAAGTTTTTGCGTCTTGTTTTAGAGTGTCGGGAACCCAAGTTCTTTTTATTCTTGTTCTTATTTACAATCCTATTCGACATGATTTATTTAATTCTTTTTAAGAAAAAAAATACATATTTTTAGGCATAACATGCCTTCAAATTTCATTAAGCTATATACAAATTCACACACCTCAACACTCGGCCGAAAATGTATAAGTGAAATGCTCGGTCCCGGTATTGAACTTACTCCTACCATATGCTTGACAAGTAATTAATCCTCCTCCTTTTTGATGTAATCTTTGTAAATATCAAGAGAACTTTAAAAAGGGTAGGTTTTGGCTAAAGGTAGGGATCTTTATTTGAAAAGTGGCTAAAGGCGTAAAATGTCGGTTTTCTTTTGAAATTTTATTTGTTTATGACTTAGGTATAAACTAATGACTTAGAAGCAATAATTTTGCTTATTTTATTTCAAGAAACTAGAGATTTTTTATAAGAGTTCACAAGATGGCTAAGTCACATATTTTATACATTTTTCAAAAGAACCGAATTTTACTAAAATAAAGGGTGTAGAAATAAAAAGGTTTGGGGTGATGGGTGATTTATGCAAAATTTATATTTTGCGGGTTTTGAAATGAAAGGTTTTAGGCTTAAAGAGGCTTAACTAAGGGATTTTTGTTTTTGGTGGGGAGATAAAAAAGAGAAAAATAAGGTTGAAACGAAAAAGGGTTTATAGTCCTAATGCCTAAGTCATTTACTTACTTAGATTAGTCGGTAAGGACCGGGAATGTACTGACTTGTCAAGTTTAGATTTGTCAGAACCGTACGAGCTATTCACACAAGAAATGAAAAGTGAGCATTTAGAAAAGATATGATATGAATGCTAATTGGCGGGAAAAGGGTAAAAAGTGTGAAAATATATATATACAATCAAATTTTAAAAAGATTGTTATGAGTTTTTATAACTTTTTCTTATACGGTTCTTTTTATCACGACGTTTTCGGTTGTAAATTTGTTAAAACAAAAATTTTTAGAACTTGGTTTTCTAACTTACACTAAAAACAAGATAAAATAAAAAAAAATATTTTGAAAAAGATTTGAGGTGTTTTAGCGGTTCCAAGTAGAGTTTTGTGTTAGGCTTGTGTGCTTGGTGGGCACGGCCCCGTGTAAAAGTGCCAGTATCATGGTTTCTAAGAAAAGTTTCAGAAGGCAGACACAGGGGCGTGTCAGGTAGACACAACCACGTGTAAAAAGTGTCAGTATTGAAATTTTTCTAGAAGATGGGCACCAGGGTTTGTCTGGGAGACATGACCCCGTGTGACAGGTTCAGAAACAAAATTGTTTTCTACAGAATAGAGGTACGGTGGTGTGCTTACCTTACACGGCCCCGTGCTGAACTTACTGTAATGAAGATTTTGAGTCGGATGACTTCTGTTTACGTGCATGGGGTTCTGTTT
>JARYGA010039355.1:0-19366 GCA_030545235.1 Helianthus tuberosus
GGAAAGAAGCAAAAATGGCAAATAGATGGGATGCTGATAGAGAATGTTACCTAGATCCCAATGGAAACATAGCTGTTGATCCAGATTCTGTCAGTGTTGAAACTCTCACCGAGTAAATCGCTGAAGAAGAAGAAAGACAGAGAATGTGGTGGGGAGGAGGAGAAGCTGAAGAAAAAGAAAAGGAGAAAGAGTCACAGCCAAAGAAAGTTGATGACGGGATTATTGACACATCACAAGAATTCACTGCAGAAAATTTGAAGAAGATGGCTGACAAAGTGCTTACAGCGAAAGAGTTAGAGGTAGTTTCTAGTTCTGGAACTGAGTCTAAAAGCAAGGTCAGTCCGAATAATGCAACCAAAGAGTCAGGTAAGAAAGCAAACATTGAGAGTGACTGCAAAAATTGCATGAAAGACTGCAAGGTTTGTAGTACACTTGCTTACCTCAGCGGTAAAAAGACCGAAGAACTGACAGGAAGAATCAGAGATGTTGAAGATCAGATCTTAAACCGTGACAAAATGTTAAAAGCTTCAAATGATAGATTAAAAGAATTAACTGAGAAAATTGAAAATGATAAAACTGACGTAGAAAGAATTAGGAAAGAAAACGAAAAAATTAATTCATGAAAACCGTCAACTCTCAGAAAATCACGAGAAGCTGAAACGAACGGTAAAAGATTCTGATGAAAGAAATGGTAAAACAAACAAAGAAAATCTTCAACTGACCGGAGTTCTTAGGGTAAAAGAAGAGCAAATTAATCAACAATTGGATGAGATTGCAAAGTTGAAGCTTCAGTTTCAAGAAGCTAAAATTGAAAACGAACGCATCCAGTTGAAACTAAACAGTTACAACTCCGCAAGTTTTGTTCTTCAACATATCGTTCCTAAACTAATTGGGAAGAACAAAGCAGGCGAAGAAGTATACTCGGATGGAACCGGGGTTGGGTATCATCAGGTTCCACCGTCAGTTTTAAACAATTTTTCAAAGAAAAAATCTGGGTTGGTTAATGATGAAGAAGAAAATGAAGTTAAGCTTCCAGACACAATTGATGTCACATTCACTTCATCTTCCGATGAAGATAGTGTCCAATCTGAAGTTGTGAAAAGCATGGTTGAAAATGTTTTAAAGTCTGAAAGTGACACTATTGAGGATGATGAATGTTTTTTGGACAAATATATTTCGAAATCAAAATCCAAAAACAACATAAATGAAGAACCTAATATTGTAATGTACAAGATGGAGGGATCAGATAAGTTGTATTCGGATCGTGATTTTCCTTTGGAGAATGCGAATGTTGGTAAATTGAGAAATGTGTTCAAGTTGATTGAAATTGATGTGTCTGAAATAGAAGGTTTGAAACATTCTGAAAGACAATTAAATTTTGAAAAAGATAAAGCTTACTACAGGAAACCTGTTGTACCGCCACGTTTTCTAAAAACAATAAAAACAAATGGTCGGGTGGATATCAGGGTGGTAAGAATTATCAAAGAAGGAACTTTCAAAACAAGAAATTTGTTGAGAAAAAGGTATTTGTGAAAAGCTCGAGTTCTCATTTCGAGCAAGAATCTGAGATTTTTTCAAAAACAAATGAAGAGTTTTTTGAAGAAAAGGCCTCACAGCCTCAGACCGAAGGCACAAGTCGGGTAGCTGATACTCGTACATGCTTCAAGTGCAACAAAGTTGGACACATTGCACGAAAGTGCACCAACTTAAAGCCTAAGTCTGAAGTTGTTGAGAGTCAGAAAAGGAAAGCTGATGCAAAAGGCAAAGCTCCAATGGTTGTTGAGAAGAATGTTTTGAAAAATGAAAACACCAAATTCAAAACTGAACCTGTAACGAATGTGGTAACTAAAAATGATAAATTTTACAAACGGGTTGCTTCGCCTCAACAAGCATGGAAGCCAAAATCAGTTGAAAAGAAATCAAGTTCTCCAAAACCAAAGGTTTCTGAGATAGAAAAACAATCGTCCTCCATCACTCCGGTAAAGATCAATGTTCCTTTGGATTTCTATGAGAAAATTGAGAAACAAAAGTATACTGCTTCTGAAAAGAAGTATGTACCAAAGAAAGACCAATCATCTGGTCAACCTCCTAAAAATGATTTCTTTTTATACAAAGAGGTTGAGATTGGGTCTGAAGAGAGCTTAAAGATGAATGACAAAAATTTTCCGCCGCTTTACACTGCTAAAACTCACATCAAAGTCAAGCTACCTGAGTCAAAAGAGACTTGGGTGGCATCAAAATCTAACTAAGTGTTTGTGATATGTGCAGGAGCTTCCAAGATCCGTTTCATGTTGGATTATGGATAGTGGAGCTTCTCGGCAAATGACGGGGAAGAAAACCCTACTGTATGATGTTCGAGGGTTTAATGGAGGATATGTGGGATTTGCAGGCAATGAAGGTGGTCGAATAGTTGGTGAAGGAACTCTATCTAATGGTATTGTCACGTTTGAAAGAGTAAACTACATCGCCGAGCTTGAAAACAATCTTCTGAGTATTTCTCAGATCTGTGATCGTATGTATACAACGCACTTTACAGATAAGGAATGTTTGATATTGAAACCGGGATTTGTTGTTCCCGAATAGTGGGTTATCATGAGAGCACCTAGAGTCAATGATCTGTACGTGTTGGACATGAGTGTAGCAACTACTACCACGGGTCAGGCTCACTGTTTTATGTCAAGAGCAACTGAAAAAGAATCTCAGTTATGGCATCGAAAGATGGGCCATATTCACCTGCGAAAAATGAATCCCCTGGTGCATAATGACTTAGTAACTGGTGTTCATGTGAAAGGTTTTCATCTTGAGGGGGAGTGCATTAGTTGTGTCAAAGGCAAACAGAGAAAGAAATCTCACACTGGGAAGAAGGAAAACTCGATCTCGAGATCGTTAGAGAGACTTCATATGGATCTTTTTGGTCCAGTAAATGTCAAAAGCATAACTGCTGATCTCTACTGTCTAGTAGTAACAGACGACTACTCGAGATTTTCGTGGGTATCATTTCTGAAAACAAAGGATGAGACATTTGAAAGTTTGATGACGTTGTTCAGAAAAATTGAAAACTTGTACCAAACCCGAATCAGAAGAATCAGGAGTGATAACGGTACTGAGTTTAAGAACAACAAGATGGAAGAGTATTGTGATGAGAGAGGTATATTGCAAGAATTTAGTGCTCCTTACACTCCGCAACAAAATGGAGTAGCTGAAAGAAAGAACAGGACGCTAATTGAAACGGCCAGGACGATGCTTGCTGATTCCAAATTACCAGTCAACTTTTGGGCAGAAGCAGTGTTAGCCGCTTGCTATACGCTCAACCGGGTTCTTACAGTGAAGAAATTCAACAAGACATGTTTCGAGCTGATCAACAACCGCAAACCTAACCTGAAGTATCTGGAACCGTTTGGGTCTCCCTGCATAGTTCTAGAACCTTATGGCAAATTTGGTACAAAGAGCATTGAAGGAATATTCATGGGTTATGCAAGTCCATTGAAAAGTGTCTTTGTTCCAAGCTTGAAGCGGATCATCGAAGCACAAAATGTTGAGTGTCAAAGTTATACCATGCCACCTCAGAATCCCGGCGACTCATGGCGTTTTAATTACGATACTTTGTGGGATTCGTTTGACATAGAAGAAGAACCAGATTTCTTTGACAAGTTGGATATTCTAAGAGAATATGAAGAATCACAAGAAAGATTCCCAGCTGAGCCTTCTAGACGTCAATATCGAGCTTCCAATGACGATGAAGCCGGTCCTAGTAATGTTGGAGAACATGATGATATTCAGCAAACTCTTGACAATCAGACGACAGTCAACGATAATCTAGAATCTGATAATAGACCTATATTCGATCATGGTGATTTAGATTCTGAAGGGGAGCAGATCCAGATTTCAAGTCAAACAATTCCAGTTAGTGAACAAGGTGCAAATCAGAATGTCACAAATTTGGAAGGCGAGGTAGATGTTCCAGGCGAGGTGATGCCGAGAACTCTTTCGTACCATCCAGAAGAGCTGATTATTGGAGAATTGCAATCAGGCGTTCGCACTAGACGACAAATTGACCAAGGCCTTACTTGTTTTTATTCTACAGTTGCTCCTTTACAAACAGAGTTTTCACATAGTTGTTTTATTTCGCAGATTGAACCATGAACATATAAGGAAGCACTAACTGAAGATTCTTGGGTCAACGCGATGCAAGAGGAGCTGAGTCAGTTTGAGAAGTTAGGAGTGTGGAAATTGGTAGACTTGCCTGATGGTTACAGGAAGATAAACACCAAGTAGGTGTTCAAGTGCAAAAGGGATGATCGAGGAGTTATTATTCGCAACAAAGCTCGACTCGTAGTCCAGGGCTTTAGTCAGCAGGAGGGTATAGATTTCACCGAAGTGTATGCTCCCGTTGCTAGACTTGAAGCAATCAGAATCTTCCTAGCATTTGCATCTTGGAAAGGTTTTAAAGTTTATCAGCTAGATGTTAAATCGGCTTTTCTCTATGGGAAGGTAAAAGAGGAGGTATATGTCGGACAGCCACCGGGCTTCACCGACCCAATCCACAAAGACAAGGTCTATTTACTGGATAAAGCGCTGTATGGTTTACACCAGGCCCCGAGAGCTTGGTACGAGACATTGTCTCAACATTTGCTTGCCAACAGCTTCATCCGTGGAAAAGTGGATGCCACTCTCTTCACCAAAGAAGTCGACGGACATCTTTTGATAGTTCAGATATACGTGGACGACATTATATTTAGGTCAACAAATGAAAATCTGTGAAAAGATTTTGAAAGAGTTATGAAGCAAAAATTTGAAATGTCATCGATGGGTGAGATGAAATTCTTATTGGGACTTCAGGTTGATCAACTACCTAAGGGAATTTTCATACATCAGACGAAGTATGTTCATGATATCTTAGAAAAATTTTGGGATCTCCGGGACTACTCCAGCTTCCACCCCATTAGCGACGAACCATGGGATAAACCCTGATCTCACCGGAGAGAAGGTAGATGAAATGTTATATCGTTCCATGATCGGATCGCTGATGTACTTGACAGCTTAAAGACCCGATATTATGTATCCAACCTGCCTCGCAGCGCGGTTTCAGTCAAGCCCTAGAGCTTCGCATATGGTGATTGTGAAACGGATATTACGCTACCTGAAAAGAACTCCATCATTGGGGTTGTGGTATCCAAGAGAAGGCGATTTCACGCTCGAAGTGTATTCTAATTCTGATTTCGGATGCTGCAAAGTTAACGCTAAGTCAAAAACAGCGGGGTGCCAGTTTTTCGGACCACGATTGGTCACCTGGCAATGCAAGAAGCAGACCTCTGTCGCTTTATCCACATGTGAAGCCGAGTATGTATCTGCTAGCAGCTGTTGCTCTCAGATCATGTGGATCCAGCAACAGATGCGAGACTACGGTTTGCAATTTCTTAACACCCCTATCTTTGTTGATAATGAGGCAACTATAAATATAATGAAAACTCCTGTTCATCACGCTAAAACGAAACACATTGAAATTCGTCATCACTTCATCCGAGACTGTTTCGAGAAGAAGTTGATACGAATTGATAAAATCCACACTGACGAACAAAAAGCTGATTTACATACCAAAGCGTTTGATAAAACTCGGTTTCAATATCTTTTAAAACTGAACGGTATGAAGCTTTTATCGGTGTTGGAGGAGATTCTTGGCGTAGATGAAGGTACCACTGTAGATGATGTTGAAAAGCAATCTGCAATGGTTTGTCGATTTTTTACTTGTTTTGGTATTTAGGGGGAGGTAGTAGGTTAATATTTTCAGAAAATACAAAAACAGTAAAAAAATTTCAAAGATCCAAAAACATGAGATATTTCAAAATCCAAAAAACAATAGAAAACCGGAAAAGAGCTTGTGTAAAAAGGGAAAATGATAGTACATCAGCTTGACAGTTACAGTATGCTAAAGAAATGTAAAGTTTAAATGTGTTAAGCAGTCTCGCTGATGATATGCCGATAGGTTTTTACACATTTAGTAGGTTTGTTCGGGATATAAACCTAAATTCAAACTTGCTTATTTCGTGGGGAACACTACTTGGATATATAGGTAACCCCTGAAATCTCGTTTGAAGGACCCCTCTTTCTGAAATACTAGGTCTTTATACTCAGTGATATCTGGGGTATTATCCCGGGACTTCTGATTTTGCGGAGCAATGGCCTAGTCCCCGTATAATACTTTACTGCTGCTTGAAATAAAAGCCTGCCCTCAGCATAAAAAATAATGAAACATTGAAAAATGCTAATCATGTGCTGTTGTAAAAAAGATCCTCTAAAGGGGACACACCTAAAGTCGAAGCCATCATCTCTCTGATTTTGCGGAAGCAATAGCCCGAGCTCTCATGGCCCTCGCATTTAACCCCTTACAGATATCATCTGTGGTATATTCACCTGTAAGACTGAATATTAGGATCTGGATAGGGGTGTATATTCAAGAGGTGGGACACATGAATGAGTTTAAGTTCTTAATTCATCTAATTCGTATCCTGGACATATTGAAATCTGTGTGAGAACTTAAGTGGATCAGTATATCGACAATCTAAGCGAATTGTTTAATTCTGAGTATGAAATCTAAGCTTAACGGTACTTGTGACTTGTCGACAGCTGATATGATTCCCTAACACGCTCACCAAAAATATGTTTGTAAATAGTTTACATTTACTGCATTTTATTTCTGTTTAGCATTCTAGTATAGAAACTTTATTCAAAATTCAAAAAGATTTTACATTTCTGCTTTATTCTTCCGATAAACCAAAGTGGAAAGCTGATCTTCAGATTCACAGTTTGAAGAAGATGCACGAAGTTTCTGAGCTGGACAGAAGAGTTAGGAGCTTATTATATTAAACTTGTGAAAATGAAAAGTCAAAACAAGTTCATTAAGTTGAAACTTATAATTTTCAGAAACATGTTTTTGAACTATGTTGAACAAAAGTCAGTTTTGTTTCGTTTATATCAACCAAGGTCATTAAGTTGGACTTGGTAGACAAATTAAGTGCCTAGGGTCATTAACTTGGACCTAGATACTTAAGTGGATTATTAAAAACTGATAAAAACAACAAATGTAGTAAAAAAAGGAGAATATATTGTAATGTTATATTCTTGAGAAGCAGGAAACAAGATCCCCATGGCAAAATTTGTGTAAAGATTGAACCAGAATTCGAGTTCCAGCATATTGAAAGGGGGAGTCTACATTCTGGATCAACACTCAAATTGGAGTTTGAAGATAAGAGATTGAAGGATACTTACAGTGTCAGACACTTTGGACAAGAGTGAGAAGATAGATCAAGACTAAAGACTGAAGACTCGTTGCCAAAGACTTCGTCAACATCCAAGGGGGAGTCTGTTGGTGCATAGATGTCTGTTAACTTCGTCTTTATAGAGTCTTGTATCTAGATAGGATTAACCAGTGCTCAGCAGGATAGAAATTAGGGTTTGTATGTAAAAGGGGTATTTCGCATGAAATAGCAAGAGCTATTTCGTATGAAATGAAACAAAGTGATTTCGCACGAAATGGTGTTATCTGATTTCGTACGAAATGAAGTAACGGTATTTCGCATGAAATAGCTATGTTGGTTTCGTATGAAATAGCCACCCCTATATATACCTGAGCTGTTTATTCATTTGTAACGTTCTAGATTTCAGAGCCGAGGTGCTGCCAGTTTTTTCAAACGATCCGAATTGCTTTGAAATCAATAAAAGAAAGATAATTAAGGAGAATCAAGCTGTTATCACGTCTATATCATTGATTCCGCCTTTGATATGGATTGCAAACTCTTCTGATTGACTCGTTCGGGTCATCCAACGATCCAACAAAAAGGAACAAATATGCAGCAAAATCTAACATAAATACAAGAAAAGGAATAAACGTGGCGTGTGCGACCCCTCGATAGCATCTTCCCAAGCAAAAACAAGACAAAAGAAGGCTGAATACGCCCCGTGGCCATGTCACACCCTGATATTTACAGCTCAGCCCCGTGGGCCCGGTGGGGAGTATCGTGACGTAAGATTGGTATCGTCATAGTCAAACATACACGGAATAGCACAGCGGAAGTCTTGGAATATAAAATATTATTACAAACACAAATGTCTAAAATATATCAAAGTATTTAGTACAGACAAGTTTGTAATAATCCATAGGCGGATCATTAAAACAAAAGGAGTTTATCAGACTAATGGCTTATGCGAAGGAGATGCAAATTCCTCGTCTAACAATTCTGAGCAGCTTCCAGCCTATTTACGTATTTGTACCTGTCACTTTGACTTTTGAAAATACGTCAGTTTTCACTGGTAAATACAATCAACCGACAAATATGAAAATGTTTATGAAAATTGGTTTAAGTGCACAAGGCACGAAAATCTTTTATATTGGGTATAAAATTATTTAATAAACCATATTGCATCTGTCGGGTGTCTGCCTACACCCCGTGCTTAGGTCATGGCCATTTTCAATTAATGAGTCAAGGATATCCAGGACACGGTCGCATTAACTCCCAATGTTTCAGTCAAGCAATACGAATTAAAACAGGTTATTTGAATTTCCCGACTTATTGGTCTTCGAATCCCATACCTGACCATGCGGTAATTATATTACCGTATCCCAAGCCCGTATAAGGGTAAATAGGTTAAGAGTATTTACCTGAGCTAGCTCCTGTCTTAAATAGCAAGATTTATAATAACTCAGCCGTATTCAATTAAGTAAGCGTAGGTACAATTTACCGGAAGGCTCTAGTCTGGTATGATGGTATAAATAACCAATTAGAGTGCTAACGGGTCTTAATTAAGTCATAGACTTAGACCGGCTAGTTTTTAAATATGAAAACGGTACGATACGCTAGATTAAGCGATGACCGGAATGGAATGTAATTTAGACCCAACAAGTATGAAGATTTGTATAATATGGGTAAACTAAATACATTCTGGATTTTGAAGTAAAAATGATAAGGTTTGACCCGTTTCGGTTAATTTATGCAAACTAGTTACATAAACCGTACTGAACGCGTATATGCATAAAGGGTAACCGGATGAGTCAACTACAAGTTCCATAAGTTATTATGCTTAAAATATGTTGTGATATCAGTATGATATCTTCAATTATGCCCAAAACGAATTTAAAACCAATTTAATCCCCATAAGGGTATTTTGGTCATTTTAAAGTTTATAAAAGAGATTTAATAGTAAACTGAGGTTCTAGTCTAAAACATTCAGTAAAATATTTATTTTCTCATGTTACATCAGTAATATATCATACATATGTGAGGTTTATCATTTATAGCCAAACTATGCACCGTGGGGGCATTTTGGTCATTTCACATATGCTTTTAAGGTCAAATTTGGAAGTCTGAGTTCAAGACTTATACTTACTGTTAAAGTATTAAAATTTATTTTTAAAATCAGTAGATAACAAGTCTTAGGTGTTAAATATGGTTTTAAACCATACTATGCACCTAATTGTCGTAAAAGTCGGTAATTGACGATATTTGAGATGTTTATGAAATCCAGAGATTTTTATCAGCCCCTACTGTTTAAAATATCTTATTTAACATATAACATCAGTAGGAGAACTCAATGATATGGTCAGTTTAAAATTTGACCAAAATTCCAAAAATCCCAAAAAATAATATCAAAACAGTAGGTAATGAGTTTGGTATTAAAATTTGGGTTTAAACCTGATTTATGCCAAAAATCGTAATTTAATTAATAAAAAGTTTCATTTTACGATATCTTGCATAACTTTAGTTTGAGACTAGAAAATGATGTCAAATTTTTGTGACATGCTTAAATATTAGTAATAAAACTTTTTGTCCTCTCATATTTTCAAAAATCTCGTTTTTATAACATAAAGGCATAATCGTCAATTTTTAAGCATTTAACAGAAACATGCAAATGAACTATGATTTCTAAGGGACCGTGTAGTAGGACCTCAGAGGGTTATACTAACATATAATATGGTCACAAAGGAACCCTAAGGCACAAAGAAACTAAGCTAAATCGGGTCAGAACTGAAAGTCAAAGCAAAGTCAACTTTTGCGACTTTTGGTTGCGAACCGAGCCTTAACTTAGAATTGTCGGGTTGAACATGCTTAGACATGTTCAATTAATATTTACCAAGTTATTAAAGTGACAAAACTGATTTTATAGCTTCTCCATCATTAGTTATGAATTTATTTAAAAACTGACTCGTTTGACTTTTATTTTAATTACTTTGACCCAAAAATTAACTAAGTAAACCTGATAATTAGGAGGCGCCCTTTTGAGGGTTTAACACCTACCTAATTACAATCACGTAGCCATGTTCGTTGCGAACAATGGCTTGACCATTTATGGTCTAGCTAAAAGTCAAAGCGTTTATCATAAACGCTTGACTTTTCAGCTTTTTAAGCCAAATAAAATATACTAGTCACGAAAGGACACTTACAAATGGTCCTATGGACTGAATAGTACTCAAAAGAGGTTCCAAGATGATCAGGATCCTCTAGGATTGACAGATAGCAAGATTGAACTTAAAGGTGTGAATTTTTGAAATGAATTCAACCCCTTTTATAGAGTTTAGAGAATGCTTGGATGATTAACAAGTGTCCTAGGGAGTTCTAGGATTAAAACATGTGTAATACCAGCCTTTAAATTCAGCTAGCAAGTCCATTGTTTCCATAAAATGGTTTGTGCAAAGATTAAACAATAGGAACAATGTAAAACCAACAACAAAAACAACCATTCTGCAGTTTTGGGAGCTCGCGGCCCGCGTAGACCAGCGGCCCAGCGGTTGCGGCCCGCCAGCGAGTGGCCCAGTCCAGCAGGTTTGGCAGATTTACTGTTTTAGTCCCTGTCTTATTTTTTCAGCATTTTTTAAACTTTCAGTCATTACAGTTTTGGCACAAATCAACTATAACAGCTGCTGTTTGCTATTCTGGCAGCCCATGAGAGCAGGCCCAGACCTAGGTCGTGGCCCTGACAAGAGCCAGCCCAGAAACGATAGATTGGCAGACTTGGCAGTTCTGGTCCCTGCTTGGATTTAAGTGTTTTTTAAGCTTTCAAAAGTGACACGACTGGTCCCTCGAACTTTTATATCAGGTGCAGCCAAGTTCAGAATAACTTTTGAAGGTTGACAAGAACAGTCCCTCACACCTAAACTTATTATTTAACTTTCATATGTTGGCATTTTCGGCATGAAAGTTTCTAATTCTTTGAATAACATAGTTGTAAGGCACGAAAGCCTTTAGTGACCAATTTAGGCACACTCGGAAGTATGACCGAGCATTACGGAGTTCATGGTTCGCTTAAAAGGTCGCTCAAAAGTGCAGTTTCGCTTGTTGTCATTTCTAGTCCTTCTAACGCACATAAAGGTGCGTAGTATCGTTTAATGATATCCAAGCCTTACGTAACCCATGTTAGGCATTCCTGAGAGTATGATCGAATAACACGATGCTCCGGTTCACTTAAATGACTTCTCAAAGGTATAGTTTTAGAAGTTGACGCTTTTGGTCCCTCTAACGGGCAAACTTGCACATATTTTCGTTTAATAGCATCAAAGCCTTGTGCAATCCATATTAAGCATTCTCAAGAGTATAATTGCACTTCATAATACCTCAGGTTTATTAAACGGTCATTCATAGGTATAATTAAACATATTGATGCTTTTAACCCCTTTAACTTGCAAAGTTGCGCGTAACGTCACTTATAGGCATAAAAGCCTTAGATGGCCAATATTGGGTATTTGCGAGAGTATAATCACACATCATGCAGCTCTCGGTTTATTAAAAGGTCACTCAGAGGTAAGAATTAACATGTTGACGCTTTTGACCCTTCGACGCGTAAACTTTCAAATAATTATGCAAACAGCTCCTCTCGACCAACGAGTGGCTTAATTCTAATTATGAATACCGTGTATTGTTATTTAGAGGCTTAGTTTAAGCATGTTAACACTTTTAGTCCTTCTACATTCAAATTTTTTGATTTTTTTGCAAAATTTGTGCTTTAAAGTTAATGTTTGACTTTATAAGGGTTTAGTATACGTGTTTACACATCATTGGACGTGATTTTACGAGGTGTTACAACCTCACCCCCTTAAAAGAAATCTCGACCTCGAGATTTGCTAAAATAATGGAAGTACTTTCTGTCGTATAATGGTCTTAACCTCCACAACATATTTGGGCCCCTAAGGGCACCCCAATTGACCTTTATAATAGGTACATGTTTTCTTTCAGAGCTTCTAATCCTGTCGATCCTTATTCGATACTGGTCTCTCATCAAAGCATAATTTTTCATTAATCTGCATGCCATTATGTGATAATGCTATCGACTTATTGTCTAGCCATATCTTGAAATCACCAGTGTGAAACACATTGTGATTACCATCAAGCTCCTTAGGTAAGTTTCAGCTTATAGGCTACTGGTCTTGACATATTCAATTTTTTTCTCGAATGATCCTATATATTTAGAGTTTAACTTGTCCGTTACATCAAAATGCAGTACACCTTTCTAGGGTGGTACTTTCTGTTGAATCTTGTTCCTTATTGAGAACTCAAGAGGTTTGCGACTCTCATCAGCATTGATTCTTCTGTCGATTATTGGCAGCTTTCAGATGATCACAGATTTGTATAATCTTATCCATTGTCTTTAGGGTAACCTCAGATCTTGATAGTTGAACTTACCAAACTTTTGTCCAACAAACGGACGTTTGACATTTCCATCTATACATGGTCTCCAAAGGAGCATCCTTGATGCTTATACCAACTATTAGTTATAGGAAAGCTTATTTAAGGCGAGATAGTCATTCCAACTACTGATTTATCCAATCTTTAAAGAATAGCCAACCTCACGGTTAGTCGTTCAAATCGACGATCCTAGGCAGCTGATGGCGATTCTTAATCGTTACCTAAATAGGGTTGCGGTATTCAATTCATAAGCATAATGAATCGTCTTTCTTAAATAATAATATCGGAGCTCTCAGAATGATGAACTAGGTTTTATGAACCTTTCTTTTAAAGCTCATTTGATTGGGGTTTCAATCCTTTCATTATCTTCGGTACTAACTGATATAGAGATTCTGTGATGATTACGGCTCCTAATAGGATGCCAATCCTAACTCCACTTTTCCTCTCTGGAGGTAACCAAGGTAGTTTGTCACTTGTGCCATGCAAATGACACATCTGCTTTCACGAGTACATGGATGTCTTAAGTAGAAACGCCTACTCAGGCATTTCTATAATGGATATCTTCCTTGAATACCACTAGATAACTTTGGTACAATATGACCATTGGAAATATCTTAGTGGTTCCATGCATTAAACCTCCATACTGATCAGGCATGGAAGCAATCTATGGGACACATTAGGATGCGCCAATCCTCATATGGCAGTTTTATCAAACATAGTTTGGCATTCGCAGTTGATAGAAATCAATGAGATAATAATAAAATAACGTATATTGTCGTACTCTATCTGGGGAAAGAGTACTCTAGATTCTTACAAAAGGATCATCGTCGAGAATGGAAGGAACGGTCTTTATAGATTTCATTGGTAAGTTCTACCTTATATTTAATATCTAGAGTTCTTATGAATATAATGAAAAGTTTGCTAAGCTTATGGTTTACCAAAGGCTTATTATTCCCTGAATTAAAACAAGACACTCAGCAGAAATTATCATTGATAAATGATAAGGAATGTACCTGATGCTATTATTAATATGTACTGTCTCTGGCATTCATCCGGTAGTTCATGCGTTTCCTTTCTTATCCTTTCCCGACTTAGCTGTACCTTCTTTGGCAGCTTTAGGGCAATTAGTACTGATGTGGCCCTTCTCGCCACAGCTGAAACAGACTGCATTCTTTATGTCCCTACATTCGTGGGACTGGTGACCAGTTCTTTTATAGATGCCACATTGCTTTAACATTTGGTTTGATCGACACTGTCCCTAGTGTCTTCTTGTGCAGGTTTTGCATGTAGGCTTTTTGTTGGAATCTTGTTGGTTCCTTTCGAACTCGGATTTGCCCTCCTTCTTAGGATTCTGGGAGTTATTCTCCTCCCTCTGTCTTTTCTCATTAGTTTCAGTCTTGACCGACTTTTGTCTCACTATATCTAGAGTGAGAGACAAGGATAGATCCACAGTTGATCTGAATGTGATTGGCCTTGAAGCCTTAACATTCCCTTTTACTTTCGGTGCCAAACCACTGATGAAACGCGCAATGCGTTTAGGTTCTTGGGTAATTAAATAGGGTACCAATCTAGACAGGGAGTTGAAGTCGGTAACATATTGCTGACAATCTAGGTTTTTCATTGTGAGAGTCAGAAAATCTGTCTCCACTTTTTCCACTTCGTGTTGTGGACAGTAGTTTTCTCTGATAAGATCCACAAACTTGGACCATCCCATATTGTATAGGGGAATTTTCCCCGTGGACTGTACCATGGCCTTCCACCAAGCGAGGGCCTCACCTTTGAAAGATTGTGAAACGAATTTCACTACATCCTTATCAGCATAACTGCTGATGTCCACAACAGTTTCCATTTCATCAAGCCATTTCATGGCATCAATCGCTCCTTTTTCCCCATTGAAATCCCTGGGTTTGCATGAGACGAAGTATTTGTATGTGCACCCGTCTTCAGTTGAACGGGGCTTATCATGGAGCACTAACTTCTGAGGTTCGCTCTTTGCATTTGAAGAGTGAACGGAGCTCTCCTTGCGAGCTGATGTATTTGGTTTTGTATGGGACTTTGAGCGAGTAGCACTCGATTCCTTATTGTTCTCAAGAATTTTACCCATAGCTTTATTAATTGCTGCGTCAATCATAGCCTGAATATCAGCGCCATTAACATTTACATTTGCATCATTGTTTCTATTTGCAGTACTGCTGTATGCTTCATCAGAATCCACCATTTTGAAGCATTAGTACTAAACACCAATAATAACAATTACTTAGTTAGAAAATAATAGTGAATCATCGTATTTGATGATTATCAAGCCATGGTATCATTAAACCATATCGGCTATTTAGGTTTTAACTTCCTTATAGTATGTTACTTGAATGTATATCAATTATATTTGGCCTAGGTCACAATAAGGACCATTAATGGCATTTAAGGGTTGGACTGAATCCATTACCTTTTTGACAGGGGATCACAATGTGACAACTGTTTTTGTCATATAGACGATTATGAGTAGCTCGAAGGCTAGCCTTAAAGGACTTTAATATATATATAGCACAGAGGCCCGTCACATGGACATAAAACGATATGTTATAAAGCCTAGTCATGAAGGGCATAAATAATCATATGGCATAAAAGTCTTGTCTCAAAGGACATTAGTTTATAAACCGCAATCTTCTTAGATCAGGGGCTTTAAGGCTTTAACATAGTTCTTCACCTTTGGACATGGAGTTATAGACTACAACTGTCTTCGTTTTAAAAGATGATTTATTCTGCCACATAGGCAAATCAATGGATATCACTAATAGATGTTTATATATATACATATAATTATCGTAATAGAAGATATTAGTCATGATCTTATTGATCTTATAGACTATAAGGTTTGGGCATTGCCCATCACCGTTGACGGTGAACCATAACGGTCACAATTGTTAATGTCACTAATGGACAATATAGTATATAGCCCGCAGGCGAAACATCACTAAAGGATGTTAAATAATATGATCATCGTATCAGATGATTTTGTCATGATCGCATTGATCATATATAGACTATTAGGCTTGAGCATAGCTCACTACCTTGGACAGGGGATCATAAAGATCACAATGTCAATGTCTCAATTGGACAATATGTTATAGCCCATAGGCACTTCATCACTAATGGACGTTTATAGTATGATCATCACATTGATGATAGTTGCCATGATCTAATTCGATCATATAGGCTTTAAGGCTAGGACGTAGTCTAAATATCTTGACGGCTGGTGTGGTTTCTCATGTCACACTGCTAGGAGTGTTAACATGTTCTTAAATGTTAACAAGGATTAATTTTCTTAAGAGGGTTTTACCATTATAGCATGTCTGTAATAACATATTGACTAGGTTATACCATTAAGAAGATCTTTTGAAAATATTTAGCAGATCGATAAAGTTCAAATAAACTTGATACTATTGTTTGATAAAGGACGAAATGAATACCTATATAAATTTTCAAAGCTTCTCATAAATCATTAGGAAATTTACAACAGTGCCTTAATCAGGACTTTTAGTATCTTATCTGTCCACAGAGGACTAAAAGGAAAAAATATAAGTTTGTATAAGGATTATAAAATATCATAAGTCCATATAGGGACTATATTAAAACAGTTTGCCTATGAAGGGACTATAATGAAATGTCATGTTCGCTAAGGGACTATAGTGAAATCTCATGTCCACAAGGGACTATTTCGAAACAGTATATCTCCAAAGGGGTTTTAATAAAATAACATGTCCATAAAAGGACTATATTGATACAGTGTGCGCATAAAAGGGCTTTGCTGAACAGATGTCCTCACAGTGACTCAAACCGAAAGATATGTTCATATAAGGATTATAATAAACAAATGTCCTTACTGGGACTATATAGAAGAGATAGGTCCTTATAGGGACTTTGAAGCAATACCTGTCCAAGCGGGGACGAAAGGGAAAAATATAAGTCCGTTTGGGGACTATAAGACACGTCAACATCGGTACTATAGTGAAACGATATGTCCTTGAAGGGACTATGATGAATTATTATATTCGCCAGGGGACTTTGATGAAATAACATGTCTACAAAATATTTTTAATGTAATAACATGTCCATGAAAAGACTATAACAGAGTATGATGTCCACGAAAGGACTATATGGAAATATAATGTCCACGAAGGGACTATATTGCAATATAATGCTCATGAAGAGACTGTTTGGAAACATAATGTCCTCAAAGGGGCTTTATCGAAATATAATGTACAAAGAGGGACTATAATAATTAAGTGCCCATACAGGGATTTAGAGGAAAAATGAAATATAATGAAAGATCGGACCTCTACATATTGTAAACACTTCAATTCAGGATCTGTTGCCGAAGTAGAATCCAAGGATTCAATGGTTAAAGAAATGACATGGATCACGGATCGGGTTTTGACTGGTATAGTCTAAGTCTGGAATTCCAAAACTCGGAGATAGGAATTAGGGATTAATAGCATCCACATGTATCATCTTCAATATGGGAGCCTTAGGGACCTTCTGGTGTGGACTCCGAAGTCTAGTTAAGGGTTTAAATAGGTTTGATTTTGGGAATAGGTCCATAAAGGTCTTTCCTCTAACCGGTCGCATGCTTATCCTAGCAGTGGTATGAAGCTTGGCATTTATAGGCTTCGGACGGGAAGAATCTCCATCAACGGCTTCTTTGCTTGGCGACATATTTAAAACACATAAAATCGAAAACAATGTTTACTTAATAGGGATGAGAGCATTCCTACGTTAAGTCTAGACTCAGAAGGTCTAAGGAATATGCTACTGTGTCATTTGAGATTAAACACTAAAGGCAAGTGTTTAATTCACTCAAACGTTGGCTCTGATACCAACCTGTCACACCCCGATATTTACAGCTCAGCCCTGTGGGGAATATCGTGACGTAAGATTGGTATCGTCATAGTCAAACATACACGGAATAGCACAGCGGAAGTCTTGGAATATAAAATATTATTACAAACACAAATGTCTAAAATATATCAAAGTATTTAGTACCGACAAGTTTGTAATAATCCACAGGCGGATCATTAAAACAAAAGGAGTTTATCAGACTAATGGCTTATGCGAAGGAGTTGCAAATTTCTCGTCTAACAATTCCGAGCAGCTTCCAGTCTATTTACGTATTTGTACCTGTCACTCAGACTTTTGAAAATACGTCAGTTTTCACTGGTAAATACAATCAACCGACACATTTGAAAATGTTTATGAAAATTGGTTTAAGTGCACAAGGCACGAAAATCTTTTATACTTGGGACAAACCATATCTCATGTTATCAGTTTTACATAACTTGCTCTACATGCGGGGCCCAGTACTATGCCGGTTCATGATTAACCGACACACCACTTATTCCCTTATTGGGAAACCCATATTGGGTATAAAATTATTTAATAAACCATATTGCATCTGTCGGGTGTATACCTACACCCCGTGCTTAGGTAGTGGCCATTTGCAATTAATGAGTCAAGGATATCCAGGACACGGTCGCATTATCCCCCAATGTTTTAGTCAAGCAATACGAATTAAAAAAGGTTATTTAAATTTCCAGACTTATTGGTCTTTGAATCCCATACCTGACCATGCGGTAATTATATTACCGTATCCCAAGCCCGTATAAGGGAAAATAGGTTAAGAGTATTTACGTGAGCTAGCTCCTGTCTTAAATATCAAGATTTATAATAACTCAGCCGTATTCAATTACGTAAGCGTAGGTACAATTTACTGGAAGGCTCTAGTCTGGAATGATGGTATAAATAACCAATTAGAATGCTAATGGGTCTTAATTAAGTCATAGACTTAGACCGGCTAGTTTTTAAATATGAAAACGGTACGATACGCTAGATTAAGCGATGACCGGAATGGAATGTAATTTAGACCCAACAAGTATGAAGACTTATATAATATGGGTAAACTAAATACATTCTGGATTTTGAAGTAAAAATGATAAGGTTTGACCCGTTTCGGTTAATTTATGCAAACTAGTTACATAAACCGTACTGAACGAGTATATGCATAACGGGTAACCGGATGAGTCAAGTACAAGTTCCATAAGTTATTATGCTTAAAATATGTTGTGATATCAGTAGGATATCTTCAATTATGCCCAAAACGAATTTAAAACCAATTTAAGCCCCGTAAGGGTATTTTGGTCATTTTAAAGTTTATAAAAGAGATTTAATAGTAAACTGAGGTTCTGGTCTAAAACATTCAGTAAAAATATTTATTTTATCATGTTACATCAGTAAGATATCATACATATGTGAGGTTTATCATTTATGGCCAAACTATGCACCGTAGGGGCATTTTGGTCATTTCACATATGCTTTTAAGGTCAAATTTGGAAGTCTGAGTTCAAGACTTATACTTACTGTTAAAGTATTAAAATTTATTTTTAAAATCAGTGGGTAACAAGTCTTAGGTGTTAAATATGGTTTTAAACCATACTATGCACCTAATTGTCGTAAAAGTCGGTAATTGACGATATTTGAGATGTTTATGAAATCCTGAGATTTTTATTAGCCTCTACTGTTTAAAATATCTTATTTAACATATAACATCAGTAGGAAAAGGTTTGGTATGCAAATCATATGCTAAACTCATTTTATTAACAAAAAGGGTATTATCGTCATTTGCCGATTTGTACGAGAACTCA